>CM053618.1:52210899-52256483 GCA_028646535.1 Procyon lotor
GAAAGACCAAAAGTGACATTATAAAGGTAGGAATCACAAAAGCAGTAAAAATGAATATTTCATTAAAAAAACAGTCAAGGAATTCACAAAATAGAAGTATGTGAAATATAACAACATATATGTAAAATGTGGGGAGGAGGAGAGTAAAGAATGAGTTCAAACTTTAATGACCATGAACTTAATATAGACTCTTATAAACCTAATGGAAACCACAAATCAAAAACCACTAATAAATTTACAAAGAATAAAGAGAAAGAAATCTAAACGTATCACTAATGAAAATCAGCAAATCGTGACAAAGAGAAAGGAAAGGATCAGAGAAAATTTCAGAAACAATGACAAAGCAGATAATAAAATGACAGTAAGTTAATATCTATCAATTATTTTGCATGTAAATGAACTAAATACTTCAATACAAAGGTGTAAGGTGACAGAATATATAAAAAGCCAACACTCACCTACATGCTGCCTACAAAAGACTAATTTCAGACCCAAATATAAGTAGTAATACTTATATTGGACAAAATAGACTTTAAAACAAAGAGTGTAACGAGACAAGAAGGACACTACATAAGAATAAAGAGGACAATCCAACAAGAAAATTTAACAATTGTAAATATGTATACGCACAACACAGGAGCATCCAAAAAATACGTAAAACAGTTATAACAAACATAAAGGAACTAATTGGTAATACGTCAATAGTAGGACACTTTAACATCCCACTTACATCAATGGACAGAGCACGTAAACAGAAAATCAACAAGGAAACAATGGCTTCGTGTGGTACATTGGGCCAGATGGACCTAACAGATATACTGAGAACATTCCATCTAAAATAGTAGATTGAAAAATTTTTTAAATTGAAATAAAGTGATAATATTTGGAAATTAACACTCCATAGATTAATTTTTTCAAAGCAGTGATTTAGTATAAAGGCAGTAAAATAGTAACAGGTAAATCTCCTGGTATAATGAAGCCTCCATAAAACTCCAAGAGGACGGGGTTCAGAGAGCTTCCAAGTTGGTGAGCACATGGATATTCAGGGAGAGTAAACACCAAGGGAGGACACGGAAGCTCCTCACCCCTTCCCCATGCCTTGCCCTCTGCGTCTTTTCCACCTGGCTCTTCCTGAGTAACATCCTTTTATAATAAGCCAGTGATCTGTGAATTTCTCTTCAAATTCTGGATCATCCCTGACTCCTGCATCCAGGGAAAGGCTGAAGAGGACTCTTGACCGAGAAAGGAATTCCCCAAAGGGAAGCTGAAGACAAGGCCTTTCCTTTGGATTCCTGATTCTTCCCTCGGCCTGAACTGGGAAGTAATTCACAAGGGAGAAGTGAAAAGGGCCCCTTATCTCTGGCTTCCTGTTTGTTTTTTTTTTTTTATTTCCTTGCACTCCAGGATTGGTTCCCGAGAGTGGGGACGTAGAAGCTGGCCCGACTGTTGTCTGAGTCACAGCCTCGGAGCTGAGCCCGCAGAAGTGACTGCCAACGCTTCAAGGTTTCAGCCACAGTTCCTGCCATGGAAGCAGGACACAGGACACTGACTCTTGCTGTTACCCCACCCCAGGGAGTCGCTGTCTGCTGCCCTCGGCCCAGCCCCCCAGCAGGTGCCTCAGCAGCAAAGTCCATGGGCAGACACAGCATACATTTGTGTACATAAGTTTTAAGTTAACATAATTTAAACAGTACCTTTGTCCTAGCGTGTGAAAAATAAACAAATGAACCTCCAATGGTCGATCGAGATAGTTGAATGAGTCCATGCGTCCATGTGTACTCTTATCCCAAATCCAGCTGATGTTACAGAATTTCTTACTAAAGCTGTAACTGGAACAGTGAAGAAAAGCAACAGAGTGTTTATCATTGGATAATCTCAATATAGGAAATAGAGGGAAAATTCTAGAAGTAGCATACATATTACAGACCCAAATAATACAGAACAACCTCCATCTCACTCAAAACAAAGAAAAGCCTTTAGAAAATATGTGTGGAGAATGCTAGTCTGCACATTTACATCAACATAGGTGCATTTGTGTCAGAAATAATTAAAGAAAAATTAAGCCCAGAGTTATAACGTTGACTTTGGAACTATGAGTATTAGAATATAAGCCCTGCTATATAGGGGTGATGTTTTATTGTATGTACGGGGAGAGAAAATGAAGGCCTCCAACCTATGAGAGGAGGAGGAGCTGAAACTCGTCTCCCTACATTTTACTAGGATTTATAAAATATCTGTAAAGTGTGAAAGAGGGAAGTTCCATTCACAGGCTTAGAGTAATTCCAAACTAACAGTACATCCTCTAGGGGCTATAAATGCGTAAGGAGTTAGCTACATAAAGTGTCAGGTGAGTGTCCAAGTTTAGTAGCCCAAGAGGCTGAAGCATGTAAAGCCAAGTAATAAACAGAAAAATGCAAACAGTGTAATACATAGGGCTTCTGCAAAACTCATTTCCATAACCCAGAGCAGATAATAAGAGTCTCATAGAAGACAGTCCCTCTGACAATAACCTCAAAGTAAAAGGTATAAACCACAAAGAACAGTCTGGATAGATACATAAAAATCGAGAAAATTCATACTATTGAAAGCTAGAAATGAGAACCATCTGAAAGACTACTAAATCCGTATTTGAAGTATTCAAAGAGATAAAAGAAAGACTTGAAATAAAAAACAATTATACAGCATTCAGAAATCGAAAAACCTCTCACTAAAATGTCTTGAAATGAAAAAATAGGCAACTAAAAATAAGAATTCAGTAGCAGTTTCAATAAAAGACCAGATACAGTTGAGAAAATTGCAGAATTAGTAATTTGGAATAGGAGTCATGCAGAATGCAGTGCATCAAAGTGAAGATATGGAAAGTATCCAGAGAGTTACAAAACATAGAAGACAGACTGAGACAGTTTATCATACATATAATAGGAATTCCAAAAAAGGAATAAGATGAATTGGACATAATACTGAAAGATGACGATGGAGAATTCTTCACAATTAAAGTACATGAATTGAAGTACATGAGTACTCAGATTGAAAAACTAAGGTACAAGATGTAGTAAATAATGGTGAACAAATGAACTGTATAATATGCTAATAAATTTAAATAAGCATTGACAATCAAAACTTTTCAATAATGATTTTTTAAACAAAATAAAGTTAAAAAGCTAGCCAACAAGAGAGTGGAAAATGAAGGGGGATTTGGTTTTGAAATTGTTTAAGGTCCTTATAAGCATTCAGGATGGGGATACTGGATTAACTTTAGCCTACATTAAATAGGCATGTAAATTGTAAGATTGTCCATTAAAGTAATAGAAATAATTATATAATTTCTAAGAAGTAGAGTTCTGGAAGAAGAAATTTTATTAAAACACTAATAATTTAATAGAAGGTAACAAAACATGAAATAAAGAACAATTAAAACATAGAATATAGAAACACAAAAATAAGATTTTCAAAATCATTTAAATTAAATTAGTAATCGAAATTGTGATTGGATTACATTTACCCATTAAATGACAAAAACTCCAGAAATCTGATTTTAATAAAAGTTACATAGTTAAAACAAAGAGTAACACAAAATTTGGAAAGAAAAGGATGCAAATAGGTTAATACTATCGAAAGGAAACTGGGGTGATGATATGAATGTCAAATAAAAGATAGGTGAAGTCCAAAAACTTTAAAAGGCATAAAGAGGGAAATTATTTCATGGTAACAGAAAAATCTACCAAGAGGAAAATATCATCTGTGCTTAACAATATAATCTCGCCTGGGGGGCGCCTGGGTGGCTCAGTGGGTTAAAGCCTCTACCTTCGGCTCAGGTCATGATCCCAGGGTCCTGGGATCGAGCCCCGCATCGGGCTCTCTGCTCAGTAGGGAGCCTTCTTCCTCCTCTCTCTCTGCCTGCCTCTCTACCTACTTGTGATCTCTCTCTCTCTCTGTGTCAAATAAATAAATAAAATCTTTTTTTTTTAAAGATTTTATTTGACAGAGGGAAACATAGTGAGAGAGAGAACACAAGCAGGAGTGGCAGAGGGAGAAGCAGGCTTCCTGACGAGCAAGGAGCCCGATGCGGGACTTGATCCCAGGACACTGGGATCATGACCTGAGCCGAGGGCAGAGGCTTAACGACTGAGCCACCCAGGTGCCCCAATAAATAAACAAGGTAGAAATTTCCCTCAAATCATTTCCTGAATCCAACACTACTTTAAAACAAAAGGCAGGCAAAGAGAAAGTTAGGAAGGGAGGGAGGGAAGAAAGTGTAGACCAATATCCTTGGATATATAGGTGCAAAAATTCTACACAAGTATTAGCAAATGGAATCCAGCAATATATTAAAAGAATATATTGAAAAAGGCCAGTATCTTCCAGAATGCAACATTGATTCAATACCAGGAAAGCTGAAGACAATATCCATTCCAACAACACAATAAAGAAGGAAATAAATGATCACAGAGTAAATTTAAAAACTGAATAGCCAAAAAAAAAAAAACAAACCCCAAAACAAAAAAAAAAACCTGAATAGCCATTCCTAATGAAAACACCAAGCAAATCAGGAACTGGACAGATGTGCTCGTTATCATCATTACTATTTCACATTGTCTTGAACGTAATAGTGTAAGTAATAAGACAAGAAAAAAATGTTACATTTTTTATTATAAAATAATATTATAAATTTATTTATAATTTTATATAAATTATGAATTTATAACTTATACGATATTATAATTTTATGCAATTTATTATATTTGTACTGGCAATAAAGACTATAATATTAGTACAATATTATAAATTTTGTACTTATACAAATTTTATATATTTGTACATATATAAATGTACAATATTATAAATTTATACTGGCAATAAAGACTATAAAATACTTATGAATAAATTTAACAAGAAACAACCAGAACCTACAGCAAGAGACACTCTCAAATTTTGTTGAATAAGGGACATTGGGTGATGTATGGAACTATTGAATTACTATATTGTACACCTGTAGAATATTATTGAGGCCTTATAAGAGTTGACACTGGAGAATTTCAATGATGTATATACTTGCATGAGAAAAAGAGCATGTGGGAAGTGTGTATAATATGATCCAGCTTTGTTTTTAAAACTCCTAAAATGCCTCTTTTTAAAAATAAATAAATGTAAATATGTATTTGTGTACGTGTCTGCAAACACATAGTGTGGCGAAAAATATGGAAGGATACATACTACTTGTTTAAATCAAGTTACATAGATTGAGAGAGGCTTAATTGGTAAAGGGAATATAAAGGAGAAATAAAACCCTCTATAAAAAACATGGAAGGAAGAATGGAAAGGAAGAACGGAGGGGAGGCGGAAATATATAGGGACAATAAAGAATTAAGGCAAACAGGTGAAATAGGATAAATAGGAATGTCATATAACAATAAAAGGAATAAGGGGCGCCTGGTTGGCTCAGTGGGTTAAAGCCTCTGCCTTCGGCTCAGGTCGTGATCTCAGGGTCCTGGGATCGAGCCCCGCATCGGGCTCTCTGCTCAGCAGGGAGCCTGCTTCCTCCTCTCTCTGCCTGCCTCTCTTCCTACTTGTGATCTCTCTCTGTCAAATTAATAAAGAAAACCTTAAAAAAAAAAAGGAATAAAATCTTCACATATGTGTATGTGTGTGTGTATATGTCCACATAACCAAAATACAGATCAAGATATAAAAATATAGATGTAGAGGTTCTTAACATAAAGAACTTCCAGAAATTAATAAATAAAAGACCCATTAGAAAAATGGAAAATAGGTAAAGGAAATGAACAAATAGTTCACAAGACAGGAAATACAAGTGGACTTTGAACACATGGGAAGTTGTTCAAACATTCCTATACTAAAAGAGATGCAGGTTAAAACTGTACCAAAGTACCATTTTTCACCCATCAGACTGGCAAATTATAAATGACAGCACACGATGTTGGGAAGGCTGTGAGGAAGGAAGAAATCTCATACATTGCTGATGTGACAGTGTATTAGTGGATTTGTACAAGAATAATTTAGCAGTATCTATGAAAATTACAAATGCATATACTGTATGCATCAATAGTTACACTTTTAGGTATACTCCAAGGTACAAAATAATACATATACAAAGTTGCTCATTAGAGCATTGATTATAATGGCAAAGGATTGAGAATGAATGTTTATTAGTAGGTTACTATTTAATTATGATTCCTCCATAATTTGGAATAATAAGCAGTGGAAAAAGAAAAGTTAATGAGAATATGTAAAGATCTCTAAGATAAAACTTTAAGTAAGAATACAGTGTTTGAAAAAATGTATTTAGCTGGGTGCCTGGGTGGCTCAGTCAGTTAAGTGTCTGCCTTCGACTCAGGTCATGATCCCAGGATCCTGGGATCCAGTCCCGCATCGGGCTCCCTGCTCAGTAGGAAATCTGCTTCTTCCTCTCCCCCTACCCCTCTCCCTGCTCGTGCTCTCTCTCTCTCTCTCAAATAAATAAATAAAATAGTTTTTAAAAATGTGTTTAGCATACTTACGTTTATATAAAAAGAAAAAATAGCATCTTAATTAGTGATGCACAAAAATTTTACAGAAATATAAATAAGAAAACTTACTAAAAGTAGATCCTTGTTGGGTGTAGTAGACTTGTGGGGATTTAGTGATGGAGTACAGAGTGGGAGAGACAATTTCGACTTCATTTTTAATTTCTTTTTAACTGAATAAATTGTCTATTCAAGAAAAAAATTAACAAGAAAAAAATTAGATCTACATCTATTGAAATGACTATGGTGTATAAGTAACAAAAGCAAGTTAGAAATAGCATGCATCGTGTGATTTCATTTTTGTAAAAAATGTGGGGGGGAAGGGTTGCTGTGTCTAATTATGATTGTAGAGAAAGAGACTTATACACATTCATACAGAGTTTTAACATTGGTTACCTCAGGAGTATAGACAGATCTTAACTCTTCTTTCGTAGGGCTTTGTTTTGTTTCACTTGTTAAAAAAAACACAGATCACTTTTGATATTTTCAATAGGATAATCAAAATTTTTTAAATAAATAAAAACCTTTTTATGGTTGTGTTCTGCCTCAACTAAAAATGAAATCTGTCCAAAATGTAAAGAAATACAAACGCTTTTTATTTTGTAGGCTATTGTTATATGGATATATGATCCAGAAAATGCAGACCCCAAAGAGTTGCTACGGAAAGCGAAGGGACCATCACTAGTAGGTGGAAACATTATCATTATCATAAATAAAATAATATGCTATGCTTTGAATAATCTATTTTAAGCATTCCAGAACTAACTACATGCATCTTAATTGTCCAGTATCTTTAGCCATTGTAGAGATTTTGAGCTAATGCTCAGTCTCTACAATTACAAGTCTTTCTCTTGAATTCTATTGAGCATTGTCCGTAATTTCTGTGAACTGCATTATTCATGAAGATGCTAACCTTCAAAGTGCTTTAAAGTTGTTCCTTGTGCATCTATCTTAAAATCACCCCTGTACAGTCCCTTAGTGAATCCTTTACCACTTGGAGACTAGTGAATTTCCTAAAGGTGCAGCACAGTGGATAAAAATGGGTAGTTTTCAATTTATTGTGGCTTGACTTGTGGTTTTTCAACTTTACCATAGTAAAAGTGATACACGTTCTATAGAAACTCTACCCTGAGCTTGGGTCTTTTCCCAGACTAGCGGGCTCGCAATACCATCACAAGACGCTGGGTGGCGGCAGTGATCACAAAAGTAAACAATCAGTACACTAAAACTCTTCTGAACCCATACGACCAGTGTTTTCACTTTCAGTACAGTATTCAATGGTTTCCATGAGATATTTAACATTTTATCATAAAACAGACCTTGTGTTAGATGATTTTGCCCAACTGTAGGCTAACTGTAAGTGCTTTGAGCACATTAAAGGTAGGTGAGGCTAAGCTATGATGTTGGTAGATTAGGCACATTGAATGCATTATTGACTTATATTTTCCATTTACGATGGGTTTATCAGGACATATCATTATAATGCAAGGGAAATCTGTTATTTGTTACAAATTTACCTCTTTCAAGACTTAAGTTCTGTTTTCTGTTGCAATTAAAATGTATTGAAAAGAAATATAAAATGAGCAGTTTTAATCTCCTATGATACCATGTCTTAGTATGTATTAGTCAAGATCTGATTTTTGAATAGCATGTTACATGACTCTTGGTAATGAAATTCACAACAGATGGACTGATAAATCAGAATGACAATCTATCAATTAATTGTTTTATTTGGCAAGTGGCTTTAGAGGGCATACAATTAATCAATTGTAATTTAACGAGTAACATTACTGTAACTTAATTTCTAATCTTTATAAGTGAAAATATGTGCATTTTAACGTTATGTCGTCCATGCATACCTAGTACTTTGCTTTTTTTTAATTTCATGTTTATTCACGACCGTGTCATTCCCATAAAACCTTTCTATGGCTCTTGGTTACCAACAGCAGACTCTTGGCCCTAAGGACACACCATTGTGGCACACAAAGCCCTGGAATATTCTGTCTCTGCCACTCTTCTCTGGCCTCAGCTAGGCACATGTCCTACCTCCAGCAGCAGCACTCTGCTGTTTCCCTGCACACCCCTGCTGCTCCGTGGCTCTGAGCCTTTGCCTGTGCTCTTCCCTCTATGGTAACGGCTCCTTCCCTATGTTCATTTTCTCATGTTTTCTGTCTCAAGTCAGGTATCACTGCATCTAAGATGCTTGCCTTGACCACATCAGGATTTTTTCATCTGAGTAGTTTGAGGGCATTATTTTAGTGCTATAGTTTTGCTAAATCATCAACAAAACAGCTCTGGCAAAATAAATGTAAATTGTTTGTGTTTTTATCAGCCAACATGTAAGGTGACCGACAGGCACTCAAATCGTAATTCCACCCTTTACTCTTCATTCTCTTCCTGAACCACCTCTGACTCTGAACTCTAAATATTCCCTTTTCTTTAACTCATTCCTGTATTTTATTCCCTCTTTTTTTTTTAAGATTTTATTTATTTTTTTTGACAGAGAGAGACACAGTAAGAGAGGGAACAAAAGCAGGGAGAGTGGGAGAGGGAGGCTGAGCGGGGAGCCTGAGACAGGGCTCGATCCCAGGACCCTCGGATCATGACCTGAGCCAAAGGCAGTCGCCTAACAGCTGAGCCACCTAGGCGCCCTTATTTTATTCCCTCTTTGGACCTCAACCCATCCCTGTCTCTCATTAATTTCCTCTGTGAGTCTTACCCTATGCCCAACACCCACACCAGGGAAAAGAGGGCTAACAGTGGGGTACAGCTCAGGGGTAGGGTACAGAATGACTTATTTGTACAATCTGGTTAAAAAAATATTCAAAAGTTCAGGGTTTTATTTTGAGGTTTCTTTCCTTTACCATTTGACTGTAAATTATATCATAAAGAAAAAAGCATAAAATTTTAGTATACAGCTTAATGAATAATAGTTGTCATATAACCACAATTGAGAGGTAAGATGCGAACAATAGCACAGAAGGTCCCCATACGTGACACCTGCATGGACATAATTTCTCCCTCCACCTTAGAGGTACTTGATGGATATAATTCCTTTGTTCCTTCTAAAGGTAACCATTATTCTGAATTTTATGGTAATAATTGCTCTGCTTTTATTTTTAGTTTGCCTCACGATTCCTAAACAATGCAGGTTACTGGGTTTTAGGTTTGTGTTTATTTTTCTGCTTTATATAGATGGACTCATGTTTTATATACATTGCACATATTCCTTTTGGGGGGTCTGCTTTATATAAGATTTATTTGTGTTGTAATATACCTATTGTTTATTCACTCTTGTTCCTGTATGATATTTCATCATTTCAACATACTATGCCTTTTTATCCATTCTGCCATTGATGAATTTTGGGTTGGTTTACATTTTGTTTGTTTGTAATGAGTGTTGGTTTCTTTTTCGTTCAGCTTTATTGAGATGCAAATGATATATAATGTTATATAAGTTTAGATGTATGCTGCTGATTTGATATGCTTACATGTTATGAAATGATTACCACGGTAGCACTTTTTAACCTTTATCACCTCACATAATTACTTTTTTCTTTTTCTCTTTTTTTTTTCTTTTCTGTGGTAGGGTTATTTAAAATTTACGATTTAAGATTTACTCTTATCAACTTTCAGGTATTTAATTCTGCATCATTAACTCTAGCCATCATGCTATACTAAATTCCCAGAATTTATTCATCTTATAACTGAACGTTTGTGCCCATTGACCACCATGTCCCCATTCTGCTCACCCCCTGAGACCCTGCAATCCCCATTCTACTCCGTTTCTATGAGTTCAGCTTCTTGTGGATTCCACATACAAGCACATCATACAGTATTTGTCTTTCTCTGTCTGACTTATTTCACTTAGCATAATGCCCTCCAGTTCATCCATGTTGTTGCGAGACATTTCCTTCTTTTTTATGGTCAAATAATATTCCACTGTATATCAATGCCACAACTTCATTATCCTTTCGTCCTCCGATAGACAGGTTGCTTCTATATCTTGGCTATTGTAAATAATGCTGCAATAAACATAGGGGTGCGTGGATCTTTTTGGATTACTCTTTCCATGTTCTTTGGATAAATACCGAGTAGTGGAATTATTACATCATACAGTATTTCTGTCTTTCATTTTTTGAGGAGCCTCCATGCTGTTTTCCACAGTGGCTGCAGCAATGGATGTTTATATTCCCACTACAGTGCACAAGGGTTCCTCTTTCTCCACATCCTCACCAACACTTGTTATTCTTATTTTTTTTTATTTTAGCCATTCTAACAGGTGTAAAGTGAGGCATCTTTCCATGTACCTTTTGGCTCTCTGTATGTCTCCTTTGGGAAAAGGTCTATTCATATCTTCTGTCCATTTTTTAATTGGATTGCTAGGGTTTTTTGCTATTGAAGTTGTGTGAGTTTTTATATATTTTAGGATATTACCCCCTTAACAGATACATGATTTGCAAATATTTTCTCCCACTCTGTAGGATGCCTTTTCGCTTTATTTTTTTCATTTTGAATCCCTTTACTGTGCACATACGATTTTTATTCTTTGTTCTGTTGTAGTGGATTATACTGATTGATTTTTGGAAAGTTGAACCAGCCTTGCATACCTACAATGAATCCCAGTTGGCCATAGCATGTAATTCTTTTTATATATTGTTGGCTTCTATTTGCTATTAAATTTCCATTTAGTTCAAATTTTTAAAAATTTTTACATTTCTTTTGCAACTTCTTCCCCAACCCATGTGTTATTTAAAAGTGTGTCAATTTTCAAATACCTGGGTATTGTTCAGTTACTTTTCTGTACTGATTTCTAGTTTAATCTGTTATACTCTGACAACATACTTTCTATGATTTCTATTCTTTTCTAAAATTTGTTTTTTAATTCTACTATAAATAATGTAGCGTGTTATAGTAGTTTCAGCTGTACAATATAGCGCAATAATTCTATGCATCAATCAGTGTTCATCACAACAAGGGCACTCCTTAATCCCCATGACCTATTTCACCCATTCTCCTACCAACCTCCCCTCTGATAATCACAAGTTTGCTCTCTCTGTAGTTAGGAGTCTGATTTTTTGTGTGTCTTTTTTTTCTTAGATCATTTGTTTTCTTAAATTCCAATATGAGTGAAATCATATGGTACTTGTCTTTCTCTGACTAATTTCACTTAGCATTATACTTTCTGGGTCCATCCATGTTATCACAAATGGCAAGATTTCACTCCATCTTTCCAGCTGAGTAGTAGTCCACGGTATATACATCCCACATCTTTATCCATTCATCTATGGATGGCCATTTGGGCTGCTTCCATATTTTGGCTGCTGTAAATAATGCTGCAAAAAATAGAGTGGTGCATATTCTTTTCAAATTAGTGCTTTTGTTTTCTTTGGGTAAATACCCACTAGTGAAAGTACTGGATCACGTGGTAATTCCACCTTTAACTTTTAAAGAAACCTCCATACCATTTTCCACAGTGGCTACACCAGTTTGCCTTCCCACCAACAGTGCACCAGAGTTTCTTTCTCTCCACATCTTTGCCAACACTTGTTTCTTTGACGTTAGCCATTCTGACAGGTGTGAGGTGCTATTTCATTGTGGTGTTGATTTTCATTTCTCTGATGATTAGTGATATTAAAGATCTTTTCATGTGTCTGCTGGCCAGCTGTATGTCTTCTTTGCAGAAATATCTGTTCGTGTCTCCTTCCCATTTTTTAACTTGATTATTTGGGATTTTTTTTTGGTATTGAGTTGTATAAATTCTTTATATATTTTGGATACTAAACCCTTTTTCAGATATATCATTAGCAAATACCTTCTTCCATTCAGAAGATTGTCTTTTTGTTTTGTTGATTGTTTCCTTTGTTGTGCAGAAGCTTTTCATTTTAATGTAGTCCCAATAGTTTATTTTTGTTTTTCTTTCCCTTGCCTCAGGAGACATATCTAGAAAAAATTTGCTATGGCCAAGTCAGAGATATTACTGCCTGTGTTCTCCTCTAGGATTTTGATGGATACCTGTCTCACATTAAAGTCTTTAACCCATTTTGAGTTTATTTTTGTGTTCGGTGTAAGAAAGTGGTCCAGTTTTATTCTTTCGCATGTAGCTGTTCAGTTTTCCAACATAATTTGTTAAAGAGACTGTATTTCTCTCATTGTGTATTCTTACCTCCTGTGTCATAGATTAATTGATCCTATAATTGTGGGTTTATTTCTGGGCTCTCTATTCTATTCCATTGAACTAGTATGTCTATTTTTGTGCTAGTACCATACTGTTTTGATAACTACAGCTTGTAATATACCTTGAAATCTGGAATTGTGATATCTCCGGCTTTGTTCTTTCTCAAGATTGCTTGGGTATTTGGGGTATTTTTTGGGTCCATACAAATTTTAGGATTATTTGTTCTAGCTCTGTGAAAAATGCTATCCGTATTTTGATAGGGATTGCATTAAATCTTTAGATTGCTTTGGGTAGTATAGACATTTTAACAATATTTGTTCTTCCAATGCATGAGCATGGAGTATCTTCCCAATCATTTGTGTCATCTTCAATCTCTTTCATCATTGTTTTTAAAGATTTTATATATTTTTTTGACCCAGAGAGAGAGATCACAAGTAGGCAGAGGCAGGCAGAGAGAGAGGGAGAAGCAGGCTCCCTGCTCAATGCAGAGCTTGATCCCAGGACCCTGAGATCATGACCTGAGCCGAAGGCAGAGGCTTTAACCCACTGAGCCAGCTAGACACCCCATTTCATCATTGTTTTATAGTTTTCAGAGCACAGGTCTGAAACCTAACCTCCTTGGTTAGGTTTATTCCTAGGTATTTTATTATTTTTGGTGAAGTTGTAAATGGAATTGTTTTCTTAATTTCTCTTTCTGCAATTTCTTTACTAGTGTATAAAAATCCCACAGATTTCTGTATATTAATTTTGTATCCTGAAACCTTACTGAATTCACTTATCAGGTCTACTAGGTTTTGGTAGGTTCTTTAGGGTTTTCTTTTCCTTTCTTCTTTTAATTAAGTGGGCTCCTTGCCCAGCAGGGAGCCCAATGTAGGGCTTGAACTCACAACCCTGAGATTGAGACCTGAGCCAAGATCAAGAGTCAGGCACTTAACCAACTGCATCACCCGGGATCCCCTTTAGGGTTTTCTGTATATAGTATCATGTCACCTGCAAATAGTGAAAATTTTACTTCTTCCTTATCAATTTGGGTGCCTTTTATTGCTTCTTCTTGTCTGATCGTTGCGCTAAGACCTCCGGTACTATGTTCAATAAAAGTGGCAAGAAAGGACATCCTTGCCTTGTTCCTGACCTCAGGGGAAAAGCTCTCAGCTCTTCCCTATTAAGAATGGTGTAAAATGAATGAATGAATGAATGAATGAATGAATGAATGAATGAATGAAAGAATGGTGTCAGCTGTGGGTTTTTCCTATATGGACTTTATTATGTTGAGATATGTTCCCTGTAAACTTAATTTGTTAAGGGTTTGTATCAGGAATGTCTCTTGTAATTTGTCAAATGCTTTTTTTCTGCATCTACTGAGATGATCACTTGGTTTTTATCCTTTCTCTTATTGATATGATGTATCACATTGGTTGATTTATGAATATAGACCCACCCTTACATCCCAAAAATAAATCCGACTTGATCTGGGTGAATGATTTTTTTAAATGTATTGTTGGATTCGGTTAGCTAATATTTTATTAAAGATTTTGCATCTGTGTTCATCTGAGATGTTGGCCAGTAATTCTCTTTAATTATAATGTCTTCATTTGGTTTTGGTATCAGGGTAATGCTGGCCTCTTAGAATGTATTTGGAAGTTTTCCTTCCTTTTTTTATTTTTTGAATAGTTTGAGAAGAAAACATATTAACTCTTCTTTAAGTGTTCACTAGAATTCAGCTGTGAAGCCATCTGTTCCTGGACTTTTGTTTGTTGGGAGTTATTTAAAATTTTTGATTCAATTTCATTGATGATAATCAATCTGTTCAAATTTCTGTTTCTTTCTGACTCGGTTTTAGGAGGTTACATGTTTCTAGGAATTCTTTCTAGGTTGTCCAATTTGTTGGCATATAACTGTTCATAATATTATATATATATATATACATATATATATATATATACATACACACACATATATAATGTAATCCTTTGTATGTCTTAAGTATTGGTTGTTATTTCTTCTCTTCATTTTCCAGATTTTTTCTTGTTATTGATTTCTAGTTTCATAGTGCTGTGGCTGGAAAAGATGCATGGTCTGACTTCAATATTTTTTAGTTTGTTGAGACTTGTTTTGGGGCCTAACATGTGACCTATTCCAGAGAATGTTCCACGTGCTCTTGAAAAGAATGTGTATCTTACTGTTTTAGAATAGAATGTTCTGTATAATACCTGTTAGATCCATCTTGTTTAATGTGTCAAAGTTACTGCTTCCTTTTTAAATATCTAATGATCTATCCATTGGTGTAAGTGGGGGTATTAAAGTCCCCTACTATTGTTGTGTTAATGCCAATTTCTTCCTTTAATAGTTGCTTTATGTAATTAGGTGCTCCCATGTTGGGTGCATAAATTATTACAATATTATATCCTCTTGTTGGATTGCTGCTTTTATCATTATGTCATGTCCTTTTTTGTCTTTTGTTATAGTCTTTATTTTAAAGTCTATTTTGTCCAATATAAGTATTGTTACCCTTTCTTTTCACTTCCATTTGCATGATAAATGCTTTTTCATCCCGTCACTTTCAATCTGCGTGTGTGTTTAGGTCTGATATGAGTCTTTTATAGGTAGCATAAAGACGAGTCTTGCTTTTTATCCATTTTTTCACCTTGTGTCTTTTAGTTGGAACATTTAGTCCATTTGCATTCAAAGTAATTTTTTTAAAGATTTTATTTATTTATTTGACAGAGGGAGAGAGATCACAAGTAGGCAGAGAGGCAGGCAGAGAGAGAGGGGGAAGCAGGCTCCCTGCTGAGCAGAGAGCCCGATGTGGGGCTCGATCCCAGGACCCTGAGATCATGACCTGAGCCGAAGGTAGAGGCTTTAACCCACTGAGCCACCCAGGTGCCCCTCAAAGTTATTATTGATACGTATGTATTTATTGTCATTTTGTTCCCTGTTTTATGATCATTTTTGTAGTTCTTCTCTGTTTCCTTTTTCTCTTGCTATCTTTTCTCATGGTTTGCCGGCTTTTTTTTAGTGATATACTTGGATTCCTTTTCTAAGGAAAAGGAATTGAGGTAAATAGGCCACTTGTATGTGGATTTATATTAATCTGGCAGTAATTGGGCTTGGTTTGGTGTTTGCTGTAGCTATAGGTGCCAGAAGCTTTAAATTGCTTTAAGGTTCTAGTTTTTGTCTCCCCTTTTGACTTGAGACTTGCCTAAGTTCCTCTCTTCAGAGGTTGTGTCTTACACGTCTTTAAGCTATGATCCACTATTATACTGCCCTTCTTGACATGGTAAGGTATGGATGTGGGGAGCTTTGTATACTCTCCCAATTAAATGTCAGTCATTTAGTGGGCCCGCATCTCTGCCATGTGACCTCCAGAAGTGTTAATTCCTGTATAGCCTCCTCCCTGCCCTTAACCTACTGAGACTGAAAGTCTAGAGGAGATGAGAGATGAGAGGAACGCCCTCCCCTAGGACTCTGGGACAGGAGTCTGGTAAAGTCTTTCTCCCTGAAGAGCAGGCCTTTGTTGTGGAAAAGGCTCTGGGTCAATTTCACAAAGATTACTTTTCCTCTCCCCCCGCCAAAACCATGAGGGGATCTTTCTCTAGTCTTCATGATGAGACCTGGTGGAGTTTCCCCTAAAATTGTAACCCTAAGGAGTTGCTCGACCTCACACTTGGATTCCCACAATTTGTCAGAATTACCACTTACGTGTTCCTTACCACTGGTTTATGGCTCCTGTAGCATCTTCTCCATGTAAACAGACTCTCAGCTATGACCTTCTGGATTCACCTGTCTCCGCAGATCTTGGGATGGTAGTTTGCCCTCCAAACTCACTTCCCTTGTTGGGCTCAAGAAAAGTCATTGATTTTTAATTTGTCCAGCTTTTCCTTGTTGTAGTAATAGGAGTGACACCTTCTAGGCTCTTTGCATGGCAGAGCTAAAACCCTGTATAATGTATTTTTCGTTCCATTCATTCTTCAATTTACACCATGCAGCTTCAGTCTCTACACACAACGACTTCCATACCTGGTTGCACAGCTTGGTCAGGCTGCTGTGGCGATCCTGCTCTTCATCCACTCAATTGTGTAACCAAAGTCCATCTCCACGTCGTGAAATCTAATGGACACTTTTCTTTTTTTTAAGATTTTATTTATTTATTTGACAGACAGAGAGAGAGAGATCACAAGTAGGCAGAGAGGCAGGCAGAGAGGGAGGGGGAAGCAGACTCCCTGCTGAGCAGAGAGCCCGATGTGGGGCTTGATCCCAGGACCCTGAGATCATGACCTGAGCCGAAGGCAGAGGCTTTAACCCACTGAGCCACCCAGGCGCCCTCTAATGGACACTTTTCACAACTCGGCAGCATTTAACATATTTAAGCATTTCTTTTTTCTTGAAACGCTCTCCTCTAATGGCTTCTCTAGCACCGAAACATGTTGGTTTCCCTCCGAATTTACTTGTTACTCTTTGCCATCTCCTTTACTTACTCCTCTTCCTTCACTAATCTTTAAACAATTCTTTGCATTTACTCCACAGGTGATCTCACTTCGACCCAATTGTTCTAGATATTATACAATATTGGCTGGAAAATTCACACCTCCGGCAAGAACTTTCCTCTTACCTTTTCAAATCATAAATTCAACTGACAACTGGCATTCCTGTTTATAAGCAGGTTCTATGTAGTGTGGATAAAATGGGTTCTTCAGTTTCCCTGTAAATCTGTTCTTCCCACAGGATTCACCATACGTGACACCATTATCCTCCTAGTGTCCCCTTTTTTTAAATAATAATTTTATTTATTTATTTTTTATTTATTTGTCAGAGAGAGAGCATAAGCAGGGGCAGCAGCAGGCAGAGCAGACAAGGGAGAAGCTGGCTCCCGGCTGAGCAAGGAGCCCAATGTGGGACTCGATCCCAGGACCTGAACTGAAAGCAGATGCTTAACCCCTGAGCCACCCAGGCAACCCTCCTCCTAGTTTCTCAAGGAAAAGCTCCTTAACTAATCTCAATGCCCCCACTCTGCCCCACCCTACAATCCATTTTCCATATGACAGTAGACAGCTTTAAAATACGTCAAGTTTCCAGTTCCAGGCTAGATGGAGTAAATGCATTTCGTTTTTCTTTATGAAAATGAAAGAAATGAAAGAAAATGAAATGAAAATGAAAGAATTTTCATAATGAAAGAAAAACCCTAGACTAAATCCATTTCACCCACAAAAATACTGAAAGACAGAGAAAAGAAAGCAGATGTGACTAGGGACCTTGAGATTCTAAGACAACGCTACCAGCCAGTTCCCTGAACTTTTCCCTTGCCTCCTCTATACTCTGGCAAGCCCAGAAGAAAACAAGCCCCAGGAAAGGTCTGCGTTCTTTATCCAAAAGACCAGAAAGACCCATTGGTGGCCCAGAAGGACAGACATTTTTTAACATGCCTGTCTAGTCTTGAACCAACCACTACAAAAAAAAAGAGCTATTTCCTATTACAAGTGCAGAGCCATTGGCCAGAGCCCTGTTTTTCCTGCCACCTCCTGCAGTAATGAGGAACCTTCCCTCCCCTGTGGAGCCTAAAGAGGAAAATCTGACTCTCACCGCTCCACAATAAGGAGGGGAATGCCCTTCTTTCACGATGCCTGTAGGCAGAACTCCTGACTCTCATCCCATCCTTGCAGTAACAAATGAGGCTAATTACACTCCTGTTCATGCACATCACACACACACACACACACACACACACACACCGAGGCAGTGCCTCATCGTGTAGCACCTGTAGGGGGAACTCTGACTTCAACCTCTGACTTCCAATAACAGTGTGGGACCCCTCCTCTGCAGAGCCTGTGGATGCATTTCCCAAGTCAACCTCATCCTATAATAAGGACGCAATGAGGCAGTGAGGCAGTAACCCCTCCGGGTGGTGCCTGTGGGCAGGACTCTGACTAACCTCTGCCCCATAATAACAAGGAAACACAGCTTCCCCTCCCCAGCTGGGGCCGTGGGCACTTTTGGGTGGAGTCCTTCATTCCTGTTAACACCAAAGTGGGACAAACTAGCCCTGCAGTAGCTCTATAAATTCAACTGACATTTGAACCACAATCCACAAAAGGGATCTAGGACATGCATTCTGATCCTAAATAGATTGACTACCAGATAACATGAAAGATTTAAATAGGAATTAGAATCTTATTATATAATACTTAAAGTATTCAGGGTGATACAGTCCAAAAATTACTCATCAGACCAAGAAAAAGGAAAGTCTCAACTGGAAAAAGACAATCAATAGATATCAAATGACACAAATGCATGTGATTAGAACAGTGAAGTGAAAGAAACCTTTCTAAACTGTAGCCAAACCTTAAAAGATACAAATTATTTTAATAGCAAGGAGATATCATGTACATTTGTGTTTAATCTCTTTCGGTTTTTAAGAATTTCCAGTTTTAATCATTGTCTCAGGATTTCTTTTTCTAATAATGACTTATTGCTATAAATATTTATCTACAGATTTATTCTCTTCCTATTGATTTCTTCTGGAAAATCACTCTAATAGTAAACATAGGTTTTAAACTTTTTTAATAAAAGTATTTTGTTGTTCAGAATTCAGTGGTGTCTTCTGAATTTTATGAGATAGTTAATAAGATTTTCTAATTACAATTAAATATGTATCTTACTAAGTATTAGCACTTATTTTTATGTAACTAAGTATTAAATATATATTTAATTATATAAAATTAAATAAGTTAATATAAATTTATATTTATAAGTGAGCATAAAATTAAGTAAATCTAATTAAATATGTATTTAAATGCTTTCATAAACATGTATGTACAATTTTATTGCAATCTTAATTAATTTTCTTAGTGTCTTTTAGCTTCAGAGGTAAAATCTCTTGGGAACTTATATGTATGGAGAAAAAATATCCAATACTTAGAAATAAAGCAAAAAATGACCGCATGTTTTTTCAGTGTCATATTGGAGAACTGTCTAACAGGCTCACCTCAGGATCCCTTGGATTTTTAAAGGAATGTACTTTTTGAAAAAATTGTGTAAAATAAGCATAAACATTTATTATTTTAATAACTATATTAAGTGTACCCTTCAGTGGCATGAAGTACATTCCTAGGGCTATGCTTCTGTCTCTAAGAATTTGACAAGTCTAAATACCTTATATAAGTGGAATCATACAGTGTTTGTCTTTTTGTGACCAACTGACTTCACTTCGCGTAGTATAGTCAAGGTTCATCCATGTTGTAGCATGTGTTAGAATTTCCCTTCTTTTTAAGGCTAAATATTATTCCATTGTACGCATAGCAAAGGAAATAACAAAACTAAAAGACAATCTACCAAATGGGAGAAGATATTTGCAAATAACATCTGATAAAGGTTTAGTATCCAAAACATATAAAGAACTTTTAAAATTCAACACCAAAAAAACCCAAGTAATCCAACATACAGATGGCCCTCAGGCACATGAAAAAATGCTCAACATCACTCATCATCAGGGAAATGCAATGAGATATCACCTCATACCTGTTGGAATGGCTAAAATCAACAACACAAGAAACAGCAAGTGTTGGTGAGGATATGGAGAAAAGGAAACCCTCACGCACTACTGGTGAGAACGCAAACTGGTGCAGCCACTGTGGAAGACAGTGAGGAGGGTCCTCAAAAAATTAAAAATGGAACTACCCTATGATCTAGCAATCACACTACTGGGTATTTACTCAAAGAATACAATACAAAAACAGTAATTCAAAGGGATACATGCACTCCTGTTTTTACTGCAGCATTATTTACAATAGCCAAACTACAGAAGCAGCCCAAGTGTCCATCGATTGATGAATCTATCAGTGGGCACTTGGGTGGCTTCCATATCTTGGCTCTTGTGGATAATGGTGCGGTGAACATAAGAAGGCAGATATCTCTTTGATACTCTGTTTACAGTTCTATTGGATACATGCCCAGAAGTGGGATTACCAAATCATATGGTAATTCTATTTTTAATTTTGGGGGGAACATCCATACTGGTTTGCATAATGGCTGTACCAATTTATATTCCCACCAATAGTGCACAGGGATTTTCTTTTCTCCATATCCTGCCAAACCTTGTTATCTTTTTATCTTTTTGGTGATAGCCATTTTAGCAGGCGAGAGGGGATATTATGATTTTGTGATTGATTTGCATTTCCATGACGATTAGTGATGTCAAACACGTATCATATACCTGTTAGAACCATTTATATGTCTTCTTTGGAGAAATGTTTATTCAGATTCTTTGCCCATTTTTTTATTAGGGTTAATTTTTTTCTTGCTTTTGAATTGTTTGAGCTCCTTATATGTTATGAGTATTAAACTCTTGTCAGCTATCTGGCTTAAAAATATATTCTCTCATTTAGTAGGTTGCCTTTTCACTCTGTTGATTGTTTCTTTTCATGTGCAGAAGCTTTTTAGTTACATGCAACCTGATTTATCTACTTTTATTTTTGTTGCCTGAATTTTTTATGTCATATCCAAAAAAAGCCATTGCCCAGACCAATGCCAAGAAGCATTTCCCATATGTTTTCTTCTAATAGTTTTATGGTGTTAAGTCTAAGTCATAGTTCATTTTGAGTGGATTTAAAAAATATGATGCAAGTTAAGGGCTCAATTTAATTCTTCTGCATGTGGACATCCAGGTTTTCCAACACATTTGCTGAACAAATTACCCTTTCACCATTATACGTTCTTGGCACTGCTGTGCCAATCATTTGACCATAAATGCATGGATTTATTGCTAGGCTCTTTATTTTGTTCCCCTGGTCTATACAGCTGTTTTTATGGCATTACTGTACTGTTCTGATTACTATAGCTCTATAATATATATTGAAATCAGGAGGCATCATGCCTCCAGCTTTGTTCTTTTTTCTTTAAGATTTGTACATGAGCAGTGGGAGGGGCAAAAGATGGAGAGCAGAAGCAGGCTCACCACAGTGAGGAGCCCATTGCAGGGCTTGATCTCAGGAACCTGAGATTATGACCTGAGCCAAAACCAAGAGTTAGATGCTTAACTGACTGAGCCACCCAGGTGCCCCTCCAGCTTTGTTCTTTTTGATCAAGACTGCATTTGCTGTTTGGGGTCTTGTATGGTTCTATACAAATTTTTTGATTGTTTTTTCTTTTTCTTTTTTTATTTTTAAACATTTTATTTATTTATTTGACAGAGAGAGATCACAAGTAGGCAGAGAAGCAGGCAGAGAGAGGGGGGAAGCAGGCTCCCCGCTGAGCAGAGAGCCCGATGCAGGGCTCGATCCCAGGACCCTGAGATCATGACCTGAGCTGAAGGCAGAGGCTTAACCCACTGAGCCACCCAGGCGCCCCTAATGTTGAATTTTTTTAAATGTTTCTTCTGCATCTATTGAGATGATCATGTGGTTTTAATCTTTCATCCTATTAATATGGTGTATCACATTGATTTATTTGCATATGTTGAACCATCTTGCATCCCATGGATGAATCCCACTTGCTCATGGTGTGTAATCTTTTTAATGTTCTGACAAATTTGGTTTACTAGTGTTTTATTAAGGAGTTTTGCATCTATGTTCATCAGATATATTGGTCTGTAGTTTTCTTTTCTTCTGGTGTCTTTGTCTGGCTTTGGTATCTGAGTCAGGCTGGCCTCATAAAATGAGTTTGGGAGTGTTCCCTCTTCTAGTTTTTGGAAGAATTGAAGAAGGATTAATATTAATTCTTCTTTGAATGTTTGATAGAATTCACCTGTGAACCCTTCTGTCTGTTCCTGGATTTTCTCTTTTGGGAAATATTTGATTATTGGTTCAATCTCTTTATTTGTTATTGGTCTGTTCAGGTTTTCTCTTCTTGATTCAATGTTACTAAATTGTATGTTTCTAGGAATTTATCTATCCTTTATAGTTTATCTAATTTATTAGTACATTGTTGTTTATGATTTGTTATATTTCTGAAGCATCTTTTGTAATGTCTCCTCTTTCATTTCTGCTTTTACTTATTTGAGTCTTTTTTTTCTAAGTCCAGTTTAGGATTTGCCCATTTTGTTTATATTTCAAAACACTAATTCTTAGTTTCATTAATTTTTTCCCCTATTGTTTTTCTGTTCTCTGCTTATTTCTGCTCTGATCTTTATAATTTATTTCCTTCTTCTCACTTTGTGCTTAGTTTTTGTTCTTTTTCTAGTTTAGGTTCTTGATTTGAGACTGTTCTTCTTTTTTAATGTAGGCATTTATTGCTTCCCTCTAAGTACTGCTTTTGAAACATACCATAAGTTGTGTTTTTGTTTTCATTTTTCTTGAGATCTTTGTAAATTTCCCTTTTGATTTATTCCTTGATCCAATGGCTGTTCAAGAGTATGTTGTTTAGTTTTCCTGTATGTGTGAATCTTTACATTTTCTTATAGTCATTGAATTCTAGTTTCATTGCATTGTGATTGGAAAAGATGCTTGGAATGATTTTAATCCTCTTACATTTTTAAGACATGTTTTTTGACCTCTAATGATCTATGCTGGAAAATATGTACTTGAGGAGAATTGTATTATTCTGCTGATGGTGAAAAGTTCTATATGTCTGTTAGGTCCACTTGGCCTATAGTGTTTGTCAGGTCAGTTGTTTTTTCCTTGTTTTTCTTACTGGATGTTTTAACCATTATTGAAAGTGGGACATCCGGACACCTGGGTGGCTGAGTCAGGGTCCTGAGATCAAGCCCCATATCAGGTTCTCTGCTCAGTAGGGAGCCTGCTTCTCCTTCTGCCCCTCTCCCTCCTCATGCTTTCTCTCTCTTTCTCTCTCCCTCTCAAATAAATAAATAAAATCTTAAAAAAAAAAATAGTGGGACATCGAAGATTCCTACTATTATTGTATTGCTGTCAATGTTTGCTTTATATAGTTAGGTCCTCTGACATTGATTGTATATATATTTATCATTGTTATATTGCCTGTTTGAGTGATCCTTTTAACACAATAAGGTTATCTCTAGAGACAGTTTTTGACTTAAATTCTGTTTTCTGTGATATAAATATAGTCACCCCTGCTTTGTTTTGCTTATCATTTGCATGGAATATTTTTTCCATCCTTTCACTTTTTTTTAATCTCCAAAAAAGTTTATTAGAATGATTAAAATATTTTTTGTTTTTAATGAAGAATGTCTAAATATGAAAGAGTACCAGTGGCTCTATTTTATAACAAAATATTTGCAAATGAATGAACAGCTTTATTGCCAGTCTTCATTTTATTAAAAACACTTCATTTTATTAAAAATTGTTTATTAAAAACAATCCATATTCACTGGTTCCATGTGAATTCATGACTATTGCTTTGCCTGAGAATGAGTCTTTACTGAATTAAGTAGAGAAAATATTTGCCATAATTGGAGTATGACCTGCATTACTGAGTAAAAAGTTGATAAAAATTCTCAAAGAATTGGGTTTTTGTTTTTTAAAAACTTTTTTTTTACACACTACAAAAAAAAAAAAGAATATTTTGGCTTTTTTAATTCCTACATGGTATTCAGAATGACAGTCCCCAAAGGTGGGGACTTCGTGTGAGTAATTGCAAACACAGACCCTCCTCTAGAATATATATTTTTGGGGTAGGCTCTGAAGAATTGGACCTCCACATGTTTGTACTGGTTTGAAAATAAAAAGAGCATCATCCAGAATGTAGTAGTCATTATACATGTTACCTTGACACAGGTATGGTTGTCTAGTAAAAGCTGCAATAACAGAACCAGCTTTTCTGAAAACTTTAGGCAGACCACTCATTTGTTCTTCCCAACTCTGTCGCTTGATTTCTAAAATTTCTGATGGTTTCTTCCACTTGTCACCTATGTTTTCCACATAATGATGGAAGGGTAAAACCAGAGCAAGGATGACCCTGCCTCTAGTTGGCTCCAAGACACTTCTGATATCTTTTAATAAGTCACAGACTGATCCTATCAGTCCAGTAAATTGAAGCAACTGATGACACCATACTGGAAGCCTTTATTCTGCCATTTATTTATTCCAAGTATCCTGTATTTCTTCTTCTGAAGCTGCCATATCATGGTTTCAGATGGCTCAGTGGCATACATTTCTTCAAAATGAGGGCTCGTGATTTTTTTTTAAAGATTTTATTTATTTATTTGTCAGAGAGAGAGAGAGAGCACAAGCGGGCAGAGTGGCAGGCAGAGGGAGAGGGAGAAGCAGGCTCCCTGCTGAGCAAGGAGCCTGATGCAGGACTCAATCCCAGGACCCTGGGATCATGACCTGAGCCTAAGGCAGCTGCCTAACCAAATGAGCCACCCAGGCATCCCGAGGGCTCATGATTTTTGTGACTTCTCCATATCCAGCACTGACATCAAGAAGTCTATGGATTTTCCAGTCTGGATTAATGTTTAGCAATCTCTTAAACTGATCTGGTAAAAAACACAAACATTGTGTGTTTTTGTGCCTCTTCCTAGCAACCCACTGATAGATGTTCTAGACATAAAACAGGTTAAAAACAGATGACACAAAAGAGTGATATAATTGAATAAACAGCCAGCCTGAATTCTCAACACTGTTGTTTAAGATCTGTGTTCCTTGATCAAGGTAACTCTGAACAAGAGCCTAAAGTGATCAGCATAATTTCTCTCCATTGTACGTGTCCTCCTGGTGGTTCCCCTTCCTGCCACCTGTTGCCACCTTGGTACCACCTGTTAGGTTCACTTACAGAGAGTGGGTAAGCGGGTTCCGCAGAATCCACATCCTCTGCACTAGCCATACGGTTGCCAGGCTCAGGCACAGCCAGCCCAGGAACAGTCTCATTAGGGGCCACAGCTGCTCTTCTGATCACCGCAGGCAGGGCCATCATTCCCAACTTGCCCATCCAGCCCCTCTCCATCCCTTCACTTTTAGCCGATGTGTGTCTTTAAATCTAAAGTGAATCTCTTGTGGACCACATATTGCGGGATCTTGGTTTTTTGTTGTCTTTATCCATTCAGACACTCTATACCTTTTGATTGGGGAATTTAAGCCATTTACATTTAAGAAATTGGTGATAGGTGAGGACTTAATATTACCATTTTGTCCATTGTTTTCTGTCTAATTTGCAACTCCTTTGTTCTTCTCTTTCCCTATTGATGTCTTCCTTTGCTATTTGATGGGGGAATTTTGTAGTGCTTTGCCATGATTTTTTTTATCTTTTGTATATCTACTATAGGTTTTTTCTTTGTGATTACCTTGAGGCTTCCATAAATTATCTTGTGTTAAAGTGTCTACTTTAAATTTATAGAACTTCAATTACATATAAAAACTACATTTTTACTATGTCCCATTTGTATTCTTATAGTCAAAAGACATCTTTTTTACTTCTTTTTGTGTTGTATATCCAGATTTCTCTTTTTTGACTTTTAGATTAGCTTTAAAAATAATTTATGCGTCACCATTACAATTTTACCTTGTTCTGCATTTGTCTATATAGTTTTCTTTACCAGTGAGATTTATGCTTTCATATGCTGGGGTCCACATTGGTGAAGACTGTGGGGGTCCTCAGTAGAGGAGGCTATGGAGGTCCATGGTGGTGGTGAGGACGGCTGGGGCATCCCTGCTCTCCTTCTCCCTCATGGGAAGTTGTAGCCAGTGGAATTCTTCTTGGCATTGAACTGTGCTGGACTGAGGATTAGAGTAATGCAGGTTAAGTGCCTCCTGTACTTTTCTGTGGACCATCTTCAGTTTTGGTGCTCCACTGGGTTGCTGAAGTTTTAATACTCTGGAGCTCTCCCAAAGCTATTTTTGCCCATGGAGAGCTGTTGAAATATTTTTGTGAGAGAACCTCCTCATCTGCCATCTTATTGATGTCACTCCTCTTTTGTTAATTTTATTTTTAATTTTTACCAATTTTACTGAGATAAAATTGATATACTGTGTTAATTTAAGGCTTGACTTATGTATATTGTGAAGTGATTACCACAACACATTGAGTTAACATCCATTATCTCATATAGGTATAATAAAAAGAAAAAGCAGAGGAAGGAAGGAAGGAAGCAAGCAAGGGAGTAAGGGAGGGATGGAGGCAGGAGGGAGGGAGGGAGGGTTTCTTCTTGGGATGAGAATTCTTAGGATTTACTCTCTTAACAACTTTCCCATATACCATACAGCAGTGTTAGTGGTAGTGACCATGCTTTATATCACTTCCCTAGTACTTGTTTATCTTATACATGAAGTTTGTGCCTTTCACCACCTTCCTCCAATTCTCGTTCCCCAGCTGCCTGCCTCTGATAAACATAAATCTGATCTCTTTTTCCGTAGATTGGTTTTTTTAAAAAGACTCCACATATAAGTGAGATCATCCAGTATTAGTTTTTCTCTAACTTCTTTCACTTAGCATAATTGCCCTCATGTTGTCACAAATGGCAGGATTTCCTTGGGGTTTATTTTATGGCTAGGTAATATTCCACTGTGTATATATAGTATATCACAACTTCTCTGCCTGTTGATCTGTCACAGGACACAGGTTGTTTCCATGCTTTGGCTGCTATGAATATAGAGGTGCAGATATCTTTTGGGTTAGTGTTTTCATTTCCTTTGAATATAGAATATTCAGAAATGTTCAAAATATTTAAATATTGCTAGATCATAAGGTCATTCTATTTTTGTTTGTTTTTTACAATCTTCCATATAGTTTTCCATAGTAGCTGTACCATTTGCACCAATGTACAAGGGTCCTCTTCCTTCCATATCCAGGCCAGCATATGTTATCTCTTGTCTTTTTGATTAAGGCTAAGCTAATTGCCAAACCCATCTCATTGTGGGTTTGATTTGCATTTTCCTAATAAATGTTGAGCATCTTTTCAAGTACCTATTGGCCATTTTTATGTTTTATTTGGAAAAATGCTTTTTTAGGGTTTTTAAAATCACTTTTCAATCAGATTATTTGGCTTTTAGCTATTGAGTTAAATGAGTTCTTTAAACATTTTGAATATTAATCCCTTATCAGATATAGCTTTACAAATATTTTTCCCATTCCATAGGTGGTATTTTCACTTTGTTGGTTGTCTCTATTTCTGTGTAGAAGCTTTTTAAGTTTGACATTGTCCCACTTGTGTAATTTTGAGTTTGTTTCTTGTGCTGCGTCATACTGCAGAAAAATCAATGCCAAGACCCAAGTCAAGGAGCTTTTTTCATGTATTCTTCTAGCATTTTATAGTTTCAGGTCTTACATTTAAGATTTTAATCAACTGTGAATTAATTTTTGTAACTAGTGTAAGATGATGTCTAATGTCAATCTTTTACTCGTAAATATCAAATTTTCCTCAGCACCCTTTACTGAAGAGACTCTTCTCCATATAGTGTTCTTGGCTCCTTGTCAAGTAGTAGTTGACTGCATACGCTTCAGTTTATTTCTGAACTTCCAGTTCTGTTCCAATGATCTATTTGTCTGTTTTTATGCCAGTACCATCCTGTTTTGATTACTGTAGCTTTATACCATAGTTTGAAATCAGGAAGAGTGATACCTCCTGCTTTATTCTTCTTTCTCAGGATTGTCTTAGCCATTTGGAATCTTTTTTGGTTCCAGGTAATTTTTTTCTTTTTTTATGTGAATGCCTCTTTATTTATTTTTTTTTTTTTTAAGTTTTATTCAGGATTCTTTTTTCTACTTCTGCAGAAAAATGCCACTGAACTCTTAATAGGAATTATATTGAATCTATAGATGGCTTTCAGTAATACGGACATTTTAACCGTATTGATTCTTCCAGTGAACACAGAAATACCTTTCCGTTTATTTGTGTCTTCTTTGATTTCTTTCATCAATATCTTAGTTTTCAGAATACAGATCCTTCACCTTCTTGGTTAATTTTACTTCTAAGTATTTTATTGTTTTGATGCTATTGTAAATGAGATCATTTTCTTTATTTCTTTTTCAGGTCATTTATTGTTAGTATATAGAAATACTACTGATTTTTGTATGTTAATTATATACTGCAACTTTAGTAACTTTCGGTTTAACTCTAACAGGGTTTTGTAGGGGTTTAGATTTTTTGGATTTTGGATTTTGGACTTTAGGATTTTCTATATACAAACTGATACAAACTGATGATATTCATATCATCAGCAAACAGAAACAATTTTACTTTCTCCTTTCCTATTCTGATGCCTTTTTTTCTTGCTTGGTTTCTCTTGTTAGGACTTCCAGTACTGGAACCCTTGTTTTGTTCCTGATATTAAAGGAAAAGTTTTCAAACATTCACCATTGAGTATGATGTTAGCTATGATTTTTGTCAGATATTGCCTTTCTTATGTTGGGATATGTTTCTTCTGTAATTCGTAAAGGAGTTTTATCACAAACAGATATTGAATTTTGTCAAATGTTTTTCCTGTCTCTACTGAGATAATCACATGATTTTTGTCTTCCATTCTATTCATGTGATGTAACTCATTTGTTGATTTGCGTATGTCAAACCATCCTTGCATCGCAGGGAAAAATTCCACTTGATCATCATGTATGATCTTTATATTGTGCCATTGAATTTGGTTGGTTATAATGTAGTTGAGCATTTTTGCACCTATATTCATCAGGAATATTGGACTATAATTTGTCTTCTAGTAGTGTCCTCTTCTGGCTTTAGTATCAGGGTAATGCTGCCTTATAAAATGAGTTTGGGAGCATTCCTTTCTCTTTGACTTTTCAGAAAAGTTTGAGAAGGATAGGCATCGATTCTTCATTAAATTCTTGGCAAAATTTTTCAATAAAACCTTTATTTTTAGTAATAGTCATCCTAATGGAAGTGAAGTTGTATCTCACCGTGCTTCTGATTTGCATTTCCCTAGTGATTAGTGATGTTGAGTATCTTTCTATGTGCTTATTGGCTGTTTGTATAATCTTCTCTAGGTAAATGCTATTCAAGCCCTTTGCCTATTTTTTAATTGACTTTTTTTGTTGTTTTAGAAGTTCACTATATATTCTGTATACTAATCCATTGTATTATATGTGATTTGCAAATATTTTCTTCCATTCTGTGAGTTGCCATTTTACTCTTCTGATACTGTCTTTCGATACACAAAAGTTTTAAATTTTGATGAGATCCAGTTTGTCTATTTTTCCTTTAGTTGCCTATGCCTCTGGGGTCATATCCAAAAAAATTAGTGCCAGGGCACCTGGGTGGCTAAGTCAGTTAAGAGTCTACCTTTGGCTCAGGTCACAGTCACAGGGTCCTGGAATCAAGTCCCGCATCTGGCTCCCTGCTCAGTGGGAAGCCTGCTTCTCCCTCTGCCTGCCATTCCCCCTGCCTGCCACTCCCCCTACTTGTGCTTTCACTCTCTCTCTCTGTCAAATAAATAAATAAATAAATAAATAAATAAATAAATAAATAAATAAATAAATCTTTAAAAAAAAATCAATGCCAGATCCAATGTCATAAAGATTTCTGTCTGTTTTCTTCTAGAGATTTTATAGTTTTACCTTTTATGTTTAAAAAATACACTATTGAATAACTTGGATGGATGCTGAGTTGAAAATTCAATTTTAAGTGTTGCATACTGTATGAACTCCATTTATAGAGGATTTTAGAGATGACAAAACTGTATTGAGAACAGATAAGTGGTTGCCAGAAGTTTGAGTCAGCAGGCAGTTTTGACTCTGAAGGGTTGACTTGAGGGAGTTTCTTATTTGTGATGGAACGGTTCCATAATCTGTAGTCTCTAACAGTTGTGTATTCTGGTGAAGGTTACATAAACCTAGACATATGATAGAATTTCACAGAACTATACCAAAAATAGAAGCACTTTGTAAAAAAGAATGATGAAATCTTAGTAAGGTTCATACTTGAGTTAATAGTGTTATATCATCAATTTCCTGGGTTTTGACATGCACTAAGATTATATAAGCTATTGTCATTGCGGAAAGCTGACTCACTTCTTGTGAGTCAAACTATTTAAAAAAAAATAGTTATAATTCTATTTTTGAATATCTTTAACATTTGTCCATTGTACTAAGAATAAAATCCAAACTATTTTCCAGGACTGACAATACTTAGCATGATATGGTTCCTGCCTGTGTTTTATCTAACCTTTTCCTGCACTATTTCTCTCTTACTACTTTCTAGCCATTATCTTCCTTTCAGGTCCTCAACCATAATAATTCCTCTCCTCCCTCAGAGCCTTTGTAACTGTTGTTCATTCTGTCTGGAATGTTCCCCTCACAGCTGTATTATGAAGGAACTATACTTTCTTCTGGGTGGTGAGGGTTTTTTTTCTTCTTTATTCATTCAACAAATATTAATGCAAGTTTAGGAGGCAGAGCCTTGAGGCAGTAGTGCAGTATTGGTCATATTGTTTTGAAGTGTTTGTAAGATAAGCAAAATCATTGTTAAGAACTAGTTAGGGGAGCACCTGGGTGGCTCAGTGGGTTAAAGCCTCTGCCTTTGGCTCAGGTCATGATCCCAGGGTCCTGGGATCAAGCCCCGCATCAGGCTCTCTGCTCAGCAGGGAGCCTGCTTCCCCCTCTCTCTCTGCCTGCTTCTCTGCCTACTTGTGATCTCTCTCTCTCTCTCTCTGTCAAATAAATAAAAACTTAAAAAAAAAAATCTAGTTAGGTACATGGACCTGAGCGAGATATAAAATTTGGGATCTGGACCATGCAATTTGAGCAGTTTTATAGGAATTGAATGATACTTGAAGCCATGTGATTCAGTGAGATTACCTAGGAAGAGAATGTACTATGAAGCCTGAGAATCTCGAAGAAAGCAAGGAGCAAATGGTAGCATAGAAGTCAAGTTAAGAGAGTGTTTCAAAGGGGGAGATTAGTCCAATGTATCAAATGCTGCTGAAAAAACATATGAGATAAACATGAAGTATATTGTTTCTATAACCGTATATTGATGTTGTAACTAAAAAACTACTTTTAAAAATAAGAATACAGCTTTGACATCAGCATCATGAAATTTGTTCTGCCATAGGTTACTAATAATAAACCGGCACATCCCTTTGAGAAACCATTTCAATAGTATGTAGCAAGAGTTTTAAAGTGTTCATAACTTTGACCCAGTAATCACATACCCGGAATCTAATTAAAAGAAATAGTCCTTACTGTGGAAAAAACTGTACATCTGATGGTATCCGTGGCAATAATATTCATAATAGCAAAAAAATTAAAAATTACCTCGATGTCCAATTATTCACTCAATGGACTATCATACTATCATTAAGATGATGTTTATATAGACTTCTAGTTATAAAACATGGGTGCATAACAGTGGCCTACATTTGATAAATTCTAAGAAAAATACTAATAGTGTTTTTTATTTTATAATTTCTATGTGTTAATTTTTGCCATATTTCTATATATGTTTTATGTATTTTATATATAATATATGTTTTAGACATGTTTAAAAACATGTTTCATATATAAAAATATGTTTTTAAGCTTGTTTGAATGATTGTCTTAAATTTTCTTAAACTATCCTTTTTTCTATTATATTTTTAGTATGCGTCACTTATTATGTCTTTTTCCTGTCTTATTCTACACTATTCCTTTCCTTTGCAGTTATATGAAAGACAATTGTATTTAAAATTCTGAATAGTGAAAAAAATTAAAATAAAATTCTGAATAGTGAGTAATATTTTCAGGAATAAATTTAAAATATCCATTATTTATTATATACCAGGCAAATCTATGCTTCTCTATCAAAATCAATAAATGTGTATTCTTCAGGGAGGCCTTACCTGACCACATTCACTCTCAAAATTAGGTTAAATCCTATTAGATAACCCCATAGTCCCAATGAATACACTCTGACTCTCATCATAGCAATCTCAAAGGCTCCTTTGTTGATGGTTGACATTTCTAGGAAATTAACTGGAGCATTATTGGAGGATTAGGGCAGAAGGAAGCCATGGAATTTTATTTTATTTATTTTTATTAAAGATTTTTATTTATTTTGAGAGAGAGTGTGTGTGTGAGCAGGCGGAGGGACAGAGGCCGAAGGAGAGAAAGAATCTCAAGCAGACTCCACGCTTACCGCAGAGCTGGAAGAGGGCTGGCTCTCAGGACCCTGAGACCAGGACCTGAACCAAAACCAAGAGTCCGCGGCTTTACCACCTGAGCCCAGCAGGTGCCCGAGAAGCCGTGGAATTGTAGACTGACCCTCATTATCTGATGTTTTATTCTAGGGATTCCCTATAATGAAACCATTGCCCCTATTCCAAAAATACCTATTGGGGAAAATTCCAGTCAATTCAGCTACTCCTTAAATCTCATTAGAAAAAGAGGAAGCTTGTCAGATCTGTTGTTAGACTAAGAATTTTTGTTAAAGCCTCCAGATGTCATTTGAAAACCACCTTGAAAGATTACGTTGGGGACGTCTGGGTGGCTGTTGGTTAAGTGTCTTACTTCAGTTCAGGTCATGATCTCAGAGTCCTGGGAGGGAGCCCCATGTGGACCCCACGTGACTCCCTGCCTGGGGTCCGAGTAGGGTCCAAGTAGGGCTCCGCACACAGCGGGGGGTCTGCTTCTCCCTCTCCCTCTGCCCCTCCTCCTGCTTGTATTTTTTCTCTCTCAAATAAAAATTTTTTTTTAAGAATATGGGGCGCCTGGGTGGCTCAGTGGGTAGAACCTCTGCCTTCAGGTCAGGTCATGTCAGGGTCCTGCCATCAAGCCCCACATTGGGCTCTCTGCTTAGCGGAGAGCCTGGTTCCCCTTCTCTCTATGCCTTGCATCTCTGCCTACGTGTGATCTCTCTCTCTCTCTCTCTCTCTCTCTGTCAAATAAAATAAATAAAAAATAAAATCTTAAAAAAAAATATGTTGTTTTGAAGTCAGATTCATATAGAAACAATTCTAACAGATTAGTTTTAGAAACTCCATTACATATGAAATTAAAACATGAAGGCATTTATTTAAAGGTCCTCATAATCTCAATTCATTCAGGAATCTGATTATGTATGGTTTTTCAACAGACTGGAAATGGTATTATAACTTCTTTGTGATTCATAAAGTTCAATGGGGAGGAAGCTATATGGTAGAAAAAAACCTGACTCTTGAAAATCTGGTAAATGTATAAATATAAATAATGTCTTAGCTAACATATCAAATTCAACATATCATGACTTAATTTCAGAATAATTTTGTCTATGAAAAGTGAAAAGAGGATTTTTTTTACAGAATTCTATAGTACTTACCAAGCAGTTGGCCACTTTGGGACAGAAGCCTGGCATATACACAACTCTGAAGAAAAAAATTTATTTTCCACATGACAAAATGGAGAATGGGTATTTAATTTTAAAATTTCGTATATAAATTTTATTTTTAAAATTTAGTAAAATAACTATCAAAATTAAAGTAAAAGAAATTTACTCTAAAACTCTAGTGGAATTTCATGTAATATATGTAATTTCTAAGTAGCTTCTTTCATGACACACCCCAAAAATTGTAATAATCAGAACTAGTTACGAACTTAGAAACTGCCGGGCAGACTTCTGGATTATCTTTTTCCAACTGGTATTAATAGCTAAACTTCAATCCCAGAGCCTCCTTCAGGATGTCACCGAATCCTGGCACTATCTCTAAATGCTTCCTTGCCGGTTCAAAAAAGTGAACCACGGTGGTGTAACTGATGGCACAACCACTACCACCTTTGTGTACACACACAGACACACAACAAATCCCACCTGAAAGATAACATCTGTTAATTCAGTAGGTGATTATGAGGTTTAGACAGCCTTTCTTTTTTTTTTTTTTTTTTAAAGATTTTATTTATTTGACAGAGAGAAACAGCGAGAGAGGGGACACAAGCAGAGGGAATGGTAGCGGGAGAAGCAGGCTTCCCGCTGAGCAGGGAGCCCGATGCGGGGCTCGATCCTAGGTCCCCGGGATCATGACCTGAACCGAAGGCAGACGCTTAACGACTGAGCCACCCAGGCGCCCCTAGACAGCCTTTCTTAATCTATTTCAACTAGGCACAGGGCAAGGGGCTTATAACTCAAAAATACAATTCCTACCCTCAGTAACCTTACCTTAGTGGGGGAGACAAGTAAACAAGTAGAGGTGAACCCGGGTGAAATGGAATAGAGAGTGCACCAACGAAGGCTTGGACGAAAGGGAGTCAAGCAGGACTTTCCTAAAGAGGTGACATCTGCATTATTGAGAAGAAATAAAAGTTAGCCAGTTGGGGGAGCATTGCAAACAGAGAGGCAACATGTACAAGAGCTTTCAAGCAGAGACCTGAGAAAGCAGACGCATTTCGGGAGATGCAAAGAAGTTGAATTCATGGGTAAAGTAAAAGGGTGACATTTTTTGGAAGAGAAGTCTTCCACCATTTTTGGTGACATTTTTAGAGAGAGAAGATGTTTTAAACAATCATAATAATCTGGGGCTAAAATTCTTGCTGACTTTATGAAATTTTGGGAGATAGGGAGGTAGGAGAAACAGTCATTATAAAAACCAACTAAAGGCTTGTCTGATTTAGCAGACAGGTAGGAAGGTTATAGGTACCATTTGTTTCTTCTCTATTGTTAACTTTATGAAACTTCACATACACGTGATTCACCCTTTTAAAGTGTACAATTCAATGGCTTTGGTATATTGACACAGTTGTGGAACTATCACCATTGTTTAATTCTATAACGTCTTTATCAACTCAGAAAGAAACCCTATTCTCTCTTCCTCCCAGCCTTTAGTACTAATAATCTATTAATACTAATAATCTCTTTTGTGTCTCTATGGATTTGCCAATTCTGGATATTTCATATCAAGAGAATCATACAATGTATGTGGTCTTTTCCAACTAGCATCTTTCAGTTAGCATGTTTTCAGCGTTCATCCATGTTGTAGCATGTATCAGTATCCCATTCCTAAAAAGGAATAAAAATTGCCAAATAATATTCTACTACGTGGATATGCCAACTTCTAAAAAATTTCGTTCTTCAGCTGATGGACCCTTGGGTTTTGTCCACTTTCAGGCTATTATGAATAGTGCTGCCATAAACGCTTATTTACAAGTTTTTGTGTAGACATAATGTTTTTATTTCTCCTCGGTGTATACCTAGGATTGAAATTTTGAGTCATATGGTATCTAATTTCATTTCTTTGTTGTCAGAGAAAATATCTTGTGCTATTTCAATTCTCTTACATGTATTGAAGTTTGTTTTATGGCCTAACATACAGTCTGTGTTGGGGGATTTTCCTTGTCCATTTGTGAAGAATGTATAGTTTGCTATTGTTGGGCAGAGTGTCCTGTAGACGTCTGTTAGGTCTAACTGGTATAGAGTATTGTTTAAGTGTTTTGTCTCTTCGTTGTTCTTTTGCTAGTTGTTCTACACCATTATTGAAAGTGCTATATCAAAGTCTCCAACTATTATTGTTGAACTGTCTATTTCCCCTTCATTCTGTCCATTTTTACTTCGTGTATATACCATTTGGCCATGATATATAATTCTTTTTACACATTGTTGAATTCAAAAGGTCTGCAACTTTACCTGTAATGTCTTTATCTGGTTTGGGTTTGGGTTTTAGGGCATCTTTCTCCATTGTTCTTCTGTTTTCAATTTACTCATTTCCGCTGCCATTTTTTTTCTTCCATTTCCTTTAGGTTTGTATTGCTTTTGTTCTCTAGTTTTCTAAGGTAGACGCTTAGAGCCTTGATTTTAGCTCTTTCTTTTTTTCTAATATATACGTTTAATGCCATACATTTCCCTCTAAGCCTTGCCTTCACTGCAGCCCTCAAATTTTAGTAAGCTGTATTTTTTCATTTGTTCAAAACATTTTTCATTTTCTTTTTGTTCAAAATATTTTTAAATTTCAATTGAGAATTCTTCCTTGACTAATGTGTTATTTAGAAGTGTTTAAGCTCCAAATCTTCGGGGATTTTTCCAGCACTCTTCCCGTTATTGATTTCTGTTAATTACCTTGTATTTTGAGAGTATACTTTGTATACTTCCTATTTTTTTTTAATTTTTATGGTGTGTTTTATGACCCAAGATATGGTGTGTAATGGTCAGTGTTCCATATGAACTTGAGAAGAATGTGTATTCTGCAGTTATTGGATGAGATATTCTTTAAATGCCAATTGGGTACACTTGACTGATGGTGCTGTTCAGTCCAATTATGTCCTTACTGATTTTCTGTCTGCTGGATCTGTCAGTCAGTTACTGAAAGAGGAGTTTTGACTCTCTAACTATACTAAGTGGATTTTTCTGTTTCTCCTTGCAGTTCTTTATTGTTTAAAAAGATATTTGTGGCAAAGCTAGTTTTTTTTTTAAATTTTATTTATTTTTTTCAGGGTTACAAGATTTATTGTTTTGCACTACACCCAGTGCTCCATGCTAGTTTTTAAAAAGCACAGAGATATAAACACAAATGCAAACACAAAGTCAGGCCAGTGATTATATGTAAGCAAGTGGGGATAGGGAAAGGAGAGGCATGGGATTTTTGGTAACATTCTGATTCTTGATCTAGGTGATTAGTACACAGATGTTCATCTTTGTATTATTCTTTAAGCTGTGTGTGTGTGTCGTATACCCTTTTGTAGATATGAAACAATAATAAAATTATTAAATAAGTGGTATTTTAAAAGAAACACAAAGAAAGAGAATATCAGAGGTTCATTTTTTTTAAATATTGCCTTGGATGCCATAGAATACCATCCACATGATTGACTAATCTGGGTATAGAAAAGTTTATCCTTATAAAAGATACATTTTGTGATAAAACAAGAAAGCAAAATAAAAGAGATAGTTCTGGGCAGAACTTAAAAGACAATGAAACAACAACAATAAGAGATAATGGAACATAACGACAGGGAAGAGAGAATGGGTGCTCCAAGAGAGAGGAAGAACACAAACAGTTCTGGTAGGCAAACAGGAAGAACACACCTGAAATATAATATGGCAAGTGAAATTAAATGGGAAAAAATTTGGAAATTCCCCGAAAATAATTTGGAATAGCTTGAATTTTTTTCCTGGATATAATTAAGGGGCCACTGATGTTTCTAAGCAAAACATGACTAAATGAAATTCAGTTTAAAGGAGATAAATTAAAACATGGCAGGTTAAATGCATTTATTTAATCTCTGTTCTCTCCCTTTATCTCTCTAAGATGGTTACAACCCTACAAGGAGAAACAATGGGAGGGGAAGCAAGAACAGAAAGTAGAAAGCAGAGAGAGAAGTGGTATCTGACATAGCAGAGCATGAAATTGTGTTAATTAAGAGATTGAAGAGGGAATTCTAAAGGGATGGGAAACCTCCAGTGCACCTTCAGTTCTTTCCTCCAGATCTGCTCCCTGAATATGGAAACACAGCATATATCCTCCTAGCAAGATAAAAGAGAATTTTTTTCTTTGAATTAACATGATCAGACCTACTTAAAAGAACTTAAATTTGGAGTCAGAAGGGGAAAAGCAAAATGGAGCACAAAAAGAGTGAGAAGTATCCCTAAGAACTGACCCAAAACTTGTTCGAACTTCTCTCCTATATATTAAGGGAAAACCAAAGACTATCAGAGAATTACAGAAAGCTTCCAACATGAACATCAGACACCTAAATCAATAAAGAGAACAGTGGAACTCAGAGGAAACAAAACATAGCAGGAAGCAAAAGAAAAGATCCAAAAAAACATAAATAACATCTTCACAGAAAAAGGAGAAGATACTATATACATAAAAGAAAACTAAGATGTTATAAAATGGGAAAGAAGTAAGAAAAGATTTTGAGGGGCGCCTGGGTGGCTCAGTGGGTTAAAGCCTCTGCCTTCGGCTCAGGTCACGTTCTCCGAGTCCTGGGATCGAGCCTCGCATCGGGCTCTCTGCTCAGTAGGGAGCCTGCTTCCTCATCTCTCTCTGCCTGCCTCTCTGCTTACTTGTGATCTCTCTCTCTCTCTGTCAAATAAATAAATAAAATCTTTAAAAAAAAAAAAAAAGGAAAGAAAAGATTTTGAAAAGTGTATAATCACAAGGGAAAAAATCAAACACTTGAAAACAAAATGATAGACATGGAAAATTGAAATGCTCAGTATGTCTTGACTGGGTCTTGAGTGTTGGCTCCTCTCTAGGCCTTGTAGATAAACAGTTCTCCATCCAAACAAAAGAGTCACCAATACCTCATTATAATGTGACTACACTATACATATATGAAGTTATCATATAGCTAGTGGACAATGTAAAAAAATGGTACTGATGATTGCAGAAACTGTACTTGAAACTGATGTTATATAGTCAGTAGTGTGACTTGCAAAAAGTAGTACTCACGTTGCATTTCATGGTGGCATGGTGTAGGGCACAGAGGTTTGGTAATAACCCTACAGCTGCCCCACATGGGTCCCCCGACCTGCCAGGACCACGTTCTGAGTGGGCAGAATGCCATCACCCAAGTATGTATACACTGAGAAAAGAGGAAATTCAAGAGACATTTACTGAATGTTTACAACCTGATGTCTCCTGGATGGCCCTAATGAGAAACCCTCCTTGGAATTTTTCACAAGTTCTGAGATACATGGGAGAATCCTTATTTTCACAAATTCCTCTGTATGTCCACTCAAAAGATAGACCCAGCCCTGTCAAATTTTAGAATACCAAGAGAAAAAGGGAAGATCCTAAAATTTTTAGAAAGGCAACCCATTTGAATAATAAGAATCAATGTATCATCTGACTTTTCATTAGATAACTTTAATACAAAGAGACTGGAGAAAATGCCCTCAGATTTCTGAAGTCTCTGCCTAGCCAATTTATCCAGTAGGTATGTAAAATATTTTCAGATATTCAGAGTCTCAAAACTTTATATTCATATGTATTTTCACAGAAAGGTACTGAAGAATATGCTTTAGCAAAGAAAACAAGAAAGAGCAAAGCACCGGATCCAGTAAATGGTGGCTTCAGCCCAAAGAGTAATGAAGTGGAACAAGTACTAGATTATCTCTGCATTTACTGGAATTTCCATAATATTTCCATTACATGGAAAATATTGTGGAGCACCACATTTACCTATTGGAGTACTTAGGAAACAACAAATTTTCAAAAGGAAATAATTACTAACTGTAGGAGAAATATCACGAACATATATGTATATATGAAAATGTAACTATAGTAAAATAACATAGTAGTAAACAATATTTACATAGTAAAACAATGTAAACACTATAGATTAAACACTGTGATACTGGGAGAAGAGGAGATGTGTAGATAGTTACATTTTATGAGATATATATCATCAGTCATATAAAAAACCAATATACAATGTAAAAATCATATCTTGAGAGAAGCATAAGAGTATTTGAGAATTTGAAGACACATTGCAGATGAAAGAGCTGTAAGAGTCAAGATTGTTTTCCTGGGGGAACAAGAGTGATGAATGAGGAAAAATGGGGCAAAGGTAGCATTTTAACGCAATTTGATTTGTTTAACCCAGATATATGTTAATAAAAGTAAAAAAATTTTTAAAGATGATAAATGTCAACAAAGTACAAGATGGATGAGAGAAGAGAGAGAGGTCATTTTATTTTTCTATTTTCTATTTTTTTCTTCTTAGGACCTGGCGTATTTGGATACCAATGACATTAGATGATATGCTAAAGGAGATTAAAGGAAATCAAGTGGCTTTTCAAGATTGCTTTACTGCAGATTTGCTTTTCGTACTGGCCCTTCCTTTGATGACAATACCTGAGATTCCTGGATTTTTACCAATCTCTTCACCAAAGGGTAGTCAGTTAATGGCAACCTGGGCTGCTTGTGTTCCTTCATTTGTTGTTGTGGTAGCTGATGTGGAGACCTTTCAAACAAATGATTCATTCCAAACTTGGACCAGAGTCAGAGTGCCTCCAAACATTTTGACGGAGGATGAAAGACACAACGTATCTGATGTGAGCCTATCACAGGATGGAATATTTTTTCTAATAAATGGTATTATTTACCTAAAAACTTATACTGATTTCAAAAGACTGGGAATGAGTGAAAATCTTCCTGAGAGTGAAATTATTGGCATTACAACAAGAAAATGGTGTTGGATCAACTATTTATTAAAGGTTAGTAAAAGATTATGTATATGTATATTACACTTACACATTTAGATTTATTTACTGTATTATTTAATTCAGTGAAATATGGGACTATAGAATATATGAAATATGATACAGCTTTTTTGCAGTTATTTTATTTATGATTGTAAATAAGTCCATCTTCCTAACCTAACTTTTCAGACGCCTTTTTATATTTCCAACAAAAGAAATAAAATAAATCTTATACATTATTATGCAGAGTCATTTAGCCATATGAGAGTTTTGTTTGACCTTGACATGGGCAAAAGGTCCAAAAAATTATTTTCCCCAAACAAAGAGTCTATGTACTCTCAAAAATGAATTAACTCCTCTTTTTGACAATACAAGGAATAAGATATCCTAAAGCTATTCCACTACAAAACACTTAAAATGTTGTGTGAAAATTTTAAACCGTTTTTAAAGCATTTAGCTATACTTGTATGGAAATAGGAGAAATCCTGAAAGGATTTGTGTAGTCCTAGATCACTAATCCAGAGGCATAAGCCAATTCCAAAATCTCATTACATAGACTTTTGCTTAGTCACAAATCTTCCAGCAACATATTTTTCTATTCAGTCCGTTTTCTGTATGTGGATTGTATTTCAAAAACTTTAATATATAAAAATAAATGTTAAAATACTACATTTTATGTAGTAAGCTTAGGTAAAACTAATGAAATTTGAAATGTAAAATTCAGTGGACAGCTTAAATTGAAGATTGAATCCAACAAAGATAACTAATGCATTGGAAATTAGATAAGAAGAAATTAAAATAAAAGACTGAGGAAAAAGAAATACAAAGCAAGAAAAAAATGAATGAGAGAAAAGAGAATGGAAAAGAGAGAAGATCCAACATATATCTCATCAGCATTCCAAAATGAAACACTAGAGAGATGGGAAAGAATTGAGAATTTTTCAGACTTAAAGAAAGATATCAATCCTCAATCCAGAAATACTAATAAATGCCAATTGATATGTTAAAAACTAAAATCCACTTAGCACAAAATAATCAAATTTCATGGTCACAAATTGCATGTTAATCAAAGAATAACGGGATATTTAAAAATATCCAGACACAAAGACAAATTACAAGCAAGGCAATAAAATAATTAGGACCAGTGGAAGCCAGAAGACAGCAAAATACTCAAATAACTGAAATAAAATTATTGTCAACCTAAAATTATACACAGTCAATGAAACAATCCTGAAGAACAAGAATATTTAAAACTATTTTAAAGAATAAAAACCAGATATTTTAGAATATAAATAGAATAACTGCATTGGAAACTTATTAGATGTGGTCTAATAGCAAAATGGAGATGACATGACAGAGGAAACAGTCAATGAAACTGAAGTTACATCAATAGTAATTTTCCAATCTAAACAACAGAAAAAACTTTCAAAACTGAACCAAGTCTGGGGCACCTGGGGGGTGCAGCTGGTCCCATCCAACTCTTGGTTTCAGCCCAGGTCTGACCTCAGGGTCATGAGATCAGGCCCCATGTCAGGCTCTGTGCTCAGCATGGCAGCTGCTTGAGACTCTCTCTCTCTCTCTCTGTCTCTCTCTCTCTCTCTCTCTCAAAGAAATAAATAAATCTCAAAAATAAATAAATAAATAAACCAATACCTGTGGGATGATACCAAAAGGTCTAGCATTCATGTCATTGAAGTTTCAAGAAGGAGAGGAGAAAGAGTATCATATAGAAAAAATATTAGAGTGATTAATGGTTAGAAACTTTCCATGTTTGGCGAAAGATATAAACTTATGGGGTCATAAAACTCAGCAAACTCCAAACAAGATGACTGCAAAGAAATTCATAAACTACTGAGAATCAAAGGAGGAAAAACGAAAGCACCCAGAGAAAAACAACATATCCTATACAGGAGAACAATGTTTCAACTAATGGCAGATTTCTCATCAGGAGCCATAGATGACAGAAGGCAATGAAGTAATATTAAATGCTAAAAGAGAAGAAATATTAACCTAGAGTTCTATTTTTCTCTAAGATTTTATTTGTTTGTTTGTTTGTTTGTTTGTTTGTTTGTTTGACAGAGAGAGAGTACAAGTAGGCAGAGAGGCAGGCAGAGGGAGAGGGAGAAGCAGGCTCTTCGCCTAGCAGAGAGCCCGATGTGGGGCTCGATCCCAGGACCCTGGGATCATGACCTGAGCCGAAGGCAGATGCTTAACCACCTGAGCTACCCAGGCATCCCTAGAGTTCTATTTCTAGACAAAAATGTCTTTCAGGAATTAAGGAGAAAAGTAAAGACATTTTTAGATAAAAGAAAACAAAGAGAATTTGTTACCAGCAGACCTGTTCTAATAAATGCCTAATGAAGCTTATCAGGTGGAAAGGAAATGGAAAATTTAAAAAGTCAGGAATCAATAAAGAACAATAAAGAAATGGTACTTATACGGATAAATAGATTATTTTTATACCTTTAAGTTCCTTAAGATCGGTATGACAGCAAATATGTATAAAAGCAAAACTTAAAACATAAATATTTTCCGGAAGAGATTTTAATGTATCTTGATATATAGGACAATTATGACATGAGGAAGGATAAAGGAACCTATGGAGTAGTGAAGTTTCTTTATTCCACTTGAAATATTAAAGTATTAATTCTAAGTAGGTTGTGAAAAATAAGGACATAAATTGTAACCCCTAGGGCAGCCACTAAAAGAAGTATATGATCAATATAAAAATTAAAATGGAATACTAAAAATATATATATTTTAAAGATTTTATTTATTTGAGAGAGAACATGAACAGGGGGAGCAGCAGGCAGAGGGAGAGGGAGAAGCACGCTCCCCACTGAGCAAGGAGCCCGATGAGGGGCTGGATCCCAGGACCCTGAAATCATGACCTGAGCCAAAGGTGGGTGCTTAACTGACTGAGCCACCCAGGCGCCCCCTAAAAATATATTTTATCAAATAATCCAAAAGAAGGCAGAAAAGGGAAACACTGGGGCAAACACAGGGGATACAAATTAAACAATAAAATGGTAGAGCTATAGAGAAACATATCAATAATTTCATTAAATTTAAATGGCCAGAGCACTAATGAAAAGACATCGATTGTCAAATTGGATTTTTTTTTTTTTTAAGTTTTTGGCATTCCAGTTAGTTGCAGGCACCTGGGTTACTCAGTCGGTTGGGCATCCAATTCTTGATCTTGGCTCCGGTCTTGATCTCAGGGTCCTGAGTTCCAGCCTCAGCTGGGTGTGGAGCCTTCTTCATGGGTGAGAAGACTATACTTATACTGTTAAGGTGTCTATGCTTGAGAAATTCAGCACACATCATAACAATCCCCGTGGGCAGCCATTATTTATGTCATTGTTCTCATATATACAATAGAAATTGAGAAGCTGATTCTAAAAGTCATACAGAAATTTGAGATGGGACAAAAAAATTACAGACATCTAAAAATAAATGCCACTGAAAGTGTATAGGATCTTGGCTGGAATAAAAATAAAACATCAAAAAATATTAATGAAGATCTGAATAAGTAGCTAGCTATACCATGTTCATGGATTAGAATACAGAATATTAAGAGCTCTTCAGTTCTTGCCAGATTTATTTATAGATCTGACGCCATTCCAATTAAAATTACAATGTTAGTTTATGTAGCTCAATACACTGATGCTAAAATATATATGAAAGAGCAAAGAGTTGAGGGTTGGAAGGAGATGAGTCGCAAAGTATTTCTTCTATCACGTATCAAACTTTATTATAAAGCTATAGTGATTAAGACTTAAAATATTGAAAGCAGCTTTCTTTCATTTAGTTCCATGTCTCACCAACTTTTGATGTATTCAACCTTCTACTATCTGAATTCTTTCAGAGGGTATACACTAGCTTTCTTATGTTTCATGCTTGTATGGTGTCTCATTGTTTTTGATCCTTTTACTATCAATCTGTCTGTGGCTTTATATCTCTTAAAAACTGCAGAGCCTTGCTTCTTCTCCAGTGTGACAACATGTGCCCTAACGTTATAGTATTCAGTCCACTTAGATTTAACATAACTATTGCTATGGTTGGAGTTAAGTCTACATTTTGGCATTTGTTTTATCAACCTCATTTGTTCTTTTGTTTCTCTTGTCTTATGAATGAATCCTGTATTTTTCAGTATCTCTGTGTTTTCTACTGTATTGATTCTTTTTTATTCAAAACTATTTTCTAGTGGTTGCACTTGGCTGTACAATAATCTTTAATTTGTCAGAGTCTAAATTGAAATACATGCTCCACTACAGTTTTAAGAAACTAATAACTGTATGATTTCATTTATACCCCATCTACCTTTTATACTCTCATCTCATATTTTACTTTTAAATATTTATAAATCTCAAAGTGCATTGCTAATATTTTTATTTTAAAAAGTCAGTTGTCCTATGGGGCACCTGTATGGTGCAATCAGTTAAATGTTAGACTCTTGTTTTTAGCTCATAATCTCAGGGTCATGAGATCAACCCCGAGTCAGGCTCCCCACTCAACATGGAGTCTGGTTGAGATTCTCTCTCCCTCTGCCCCTACCCTTTCTGTTAATTCTCTCTCTCTCTCTCAAATAAATAAATCTTTTTTTAAAAATGTCAGTTGGGGACGCCCGGGTGGCTCAGTGGGTTAAAGCCTCTGCCTTCGGCTCAGGTCATGATCTCAGGGTCCTGGGATCGAGCCCCACATTAGGCTCTCTGCTCACCGGGGAGCCTGCTTCCCCCTCTCTCTCTGCCTGCCTCTGCCTACTTGTGACCTCTCTCCCTCTGTCAAATAAATAAATAAATAAAATATTTTTTAAAAAATGTCAGTTGTTAGAGCTACCCTATGACCCTGCCATTGCACTACTGGGTATTTACCCCGAAGAAGCAGATGCAGTACAAAGAAGGGCCACATGGACCCCAATGTTCATAGCAACAATGGCCACAAT
>CM053618.1:52256983-52296668 GCA_028646535.1 Procyon lotor
AAAAAAAAAAAAAAGGGGTCATGAGAACCTCTGATGGGTCGCCAAGTCAGACAGAGGTTGTGCTCACCGGGGACCTACCACTTGCCATGGGCACCCGAGCCCTGACCCTGTGGGTTCTGACACCACCTCCAGGTAGACCACAGCGTCAAAACAGAGTTAAATCATTGGACGTCCCGCTGGTGTCACACAGAATTGCTTGGGGTGGGGACCTCCCCCTCCCACATGTGACCAGATGTGTGGCACGCGGAATGTCTTGTGTGCAAATAAAGGAGACATACAGAGGAGGGGGCACAGGGTTTCTAATTACAGGGGCAGCTGCCCTCGCCGTCTCTGCGTTGGAGGAAGCACACAGCGAGGGTCTCAGCTGACGTGTGTGAGAACACGGGGGGTGGGATCTGGAGCCACGCGGGCCGGGGGCCAGAGATGCTCCAGGTGGAGATTTAGCAGAGGGTCAGTCACGGTGGAGACACGGTCAAGGCTGGAGTGCATGCAGGTGGGGCAGAGACCCCGACCCTGGTTCTCAACCAGGGACCCACCGCCTACCCCCCGGGGGTGAGATGCGTGGGGACTTTTGACGTGGCAATGACCGTGGAGGGAGCAGGTCTGTCTTGCAGGAGGCCCTGCCCGACCCCAGTGGCAACAGAGACCCGGGGGAGAAACACAGAGCTGGGGTACAGGATGGGTCATCTGTGTGACTGGAGTCCCTGGGAATGGATGAGGACAGAAACGGGGTGGAGGGGAAGACAGGCAGGAGGAGCGAGAGCAGACGGGAGCACCGAGGGTGCCGCTGGGAGCACCGAGGAGCACGGCTCGGCGGAGCCGGTGGTTTGGAAGGGAGGAGGAGGAAGTGCGTGGAAGCAGCAATGGCGGGTGGTGGGGGACGCACTCTGGGGGTGCGCACCTGCAGGGGCGAGCTGGGTTCCAGAGGGAGCAGAGGGCAGCAGACATTCGAAGAGGTGGAGGCTTCGGGGGAGCCCCGGTGGGAGGGGCCCGGAAAGGAGGAGCGGCGCGCATGCTCGGTGTGGTCGGGGGTGCAGAGGGAGCAAGGGGGGGCCCACGAACTTGGACTTCCAGTGACCACTGCCTAGGGGTGGCCGTGTGCTGGGGGCGGTCCCGGGGGCCTCTCACAGGCAGGTGGGCCACGACTCAGAGGCCAGTCTGGGGTCCCAGTGTGTGCCTCGGTGGGGGATGGGGGGCGGGGGTGGGGGCGGGGGAGGCGGTTCAAGGCCACCACGCCTTGCAGCAGCTCCGGCGGGTTCAAGTTTATGCTCTGCATTTACTGGAATGCTCTTCGAGCCATTTGTATGGATTCAGTCAAACCCAGGGGAATTTGGGAGAAGATTCACCCGCCAGGTGTTCAGACGTTCCTGGAAACGACAGAAGACGACAGGGGGCTGCTGGTCACCTCGTGTGTTTCTGGGGCCGAGGAGGCTCAAGCCACCTGGAACGGACAAAGCGGGGCTTCTCCGACCTGAAGGCCCATGTGACTCCCTGGGATTCTTGTCCAAGTGCTGGAGCGGGTTCAGCAGGTCTGGGGACTCCTGAGCTGCAGAAGCTTCACTACGGGCTGCTTTCCAATATGGGCATTTCCGGTGCCACCTGTGTGGTCTTGGGCTCATGCCCACTCCATCATCTTCGTGCAAAGCAGGAATCGGGTCACAGGCTGTTGGGCGGGTTCCATGGAGTAATGTGAGTACCATGCCCCGCACAGCCCCGAGGTGCACGCAGCCGGGTACAATGAGACCATTTCCCTTTTCTCCTTTGGTCCATAAAATCCACTGGCCTTTCCAGACACAAGGTGACAACTTTTTTTTGCAGGGATGCCAGGCTTCCGTGGATTGTCAGCCGCCCGCCAGGGGCCTGTGCTAGGGCCTCTCTGTGGCGCCCACTCGATGACCTGAGAGGGTGGGGGGGTGGGGGGGAGGAAGCAGGAGGCCGGAGGGTCCTTCTATCTTTGATTAGGGCCAAATCTGGCAGCCCCGCTTGCCTTAGTCTTTCTTGTTCCGGTTTGGTTACTCGAAAACCCCAGTCCCCATTCGGGTGGATAATCACATAGACTGAGGGCCCTATGTAGACCGAGTAACTTTTCCTTGCCTAATTTTTCGCTGCCCTGCTCAGTGCATATCCCCTTCCCAGTGCAGAGCCAGCAGAGCGGGTCGTAACCCCCTCCATCCGGGGCATCTGGCTCAGCGGCTTTGCCCACTGTATTCCCGGGTCCACCTGTCCGCAAGGCTAGGACAGCCTGTTGAGGCAGGTGGCTCCCTCTGTATGGCAGCAGCTTCAAGAGCTCCTGGAGGTTGTTCGGGCACTGGCTCCTACCGATCGCTGGGGGTTGTGGGGTGAGGACACTAGCGTGGTGGCCACCGGCTCCCCGAGCTGGGGAAGCATTTGGTGGAAACAGGCAACTGCTCCCGAATGAGGGGTCACGGAGCTCAAGGGAGAGGGTTCTACCGAGCTCAACAGCATGGGGATGGAACATTCCTGATTGGGGCCGTGAGCCCTCCCCATCAGGACGCGGCTGCAGGGCACACGTGCACCCGTCCAGCCTCCGGAATCGGATGTCTGCGTGACCAAGTTGGGAGAAAGCCCTTCTTAACTCTCTAGCTTCTCCCCTTGGCCTTGACAAGAAGGAAACCACGCCCACTGCCCAGTGTAGGGTCAGGGAGGATGTTCTTTTGGGGGAAAGGATCAGAGGGACGAGTCTGAGGGGGCTCAGCAGCTCTCTGGGCTCAGAATCTGTAAGGAAGTAGGTAGCGTCTAAGCTGCCTCTTGGCACGAGGCCATTCATCTTTATTAGCATAGATTTCCGCTATTAGGTCAGGGTCTGGGGTGGTGAGAACTTGAGGAGCTACTGTTTCTCAGTACATTTGGCGTGTTCTCTGTAGGCAAGACCGGCTGCGTGACCAGATCGGAGTTTGTGACCAACTTGTTGGCGTCTGTTAGGAACCCACTCAGATGGGGTCCGGGGTGGGGGGGGTTCCCTTTGCTTCCTGCGCTTTAGGGGAGAACACAGGCCTTGTTCATCGTCTCTGCGGGGACCGCCGGCACTTACTTAATGGTACTTAATTTAATTAAGAGTTCGCCAGTTTGTGGAGGGAAATGCTACTCGGGTAGGTTCAAAAGAGCCAGCGGAGAAGGGCAGGGCCAGGTCGGAGGTGCCAGACAGCAGCGGGTCAGGCTTATGGGGAGCAGGGAGTCCGATCTCCCTGGCTCCCACGTGCTCGATGCTCCAGGCCGGGGGTGTGTGCGCGCAGGTGCAGCGGGGGCTTTCCCTCTACGCCTCCCCCCCCCCAGCGCACTTTGTGGGGACAGCAGAGGATGGGTCTCCCCAACCCCCAGCCTGCTCTCACGGCGGGGGAGCTGGGCCGGCGGACACCCGCCGCCGCTGGGAGCAGTGGGGCCGCGCTCTCTGGCAGCTCGGACTTGGCCCGTGGATTTGGGCTCGAGGGCAAGCACGGGAGTCCGTGCGTGGGTTCACGAACAACCACAGTGCGGATGGGAGCCTGGGGGGTTTTCAGAGTCACCGCCCACCCCCCAACGCGTCACAGTTGTAGTCAGAAAGCACTAGAAAACATTTCTTATAAAAGTATTTTTTTTTAATAAATCGATGTATTTCAATGTTGTTAACATGATAGCCCAATGCTATATCAAGGTAGCAAAAGTGAAATTCCTGGTTTTTGTTTTTTTTGTTTTTTTTTTTTAATATAAACACTATGAATGACAGTACATGTGCATTCAACTTCACAAGAAATTATCTTCAGGTTCATGAAGATTCTTTAACAGCTGTAACACCTCTGGAACCGTGAAGATGTGTATGGACTGCGTAGACAAGGCCAGTCTAACGACTGAGCCGCACCCTAAGACCGGCGGAGGGGAAGAACACGCCGCGGCAGGGCGGCCGGCCTGCGGAACAAAACCCAAAGGAAATACAGCGCGGATCGAAGCGACCGAGTATCTTGCAGAAACGGAGCCGTGAGAAGACACACAGATTCGAGCCCTGAAGCAGTGAATGTGTTTCTACCCGTTTTGTGATGGAGAGAAGCCACGGATGCGGAGTCCCGCAGCTGTGTGCAGCGTGGACTCTTCTCGCACGCACGGGGGAGGGGGGGTCCCCCAGCGGCGAACCCAGACTTCCCTGCTCTGTACAGATGCTGGTGAAGGGAGCTGTGCGCTATTGCGGGGGTCGGAGCAGCGGCTGGGGTGCAGGCCTCTGGCGAAGGCTCTCCACCCCACCTCCTGTGAGTCTAGAGGCCACTTTCCAAAGCCGATGTCCCCTTCTTAGGGTTGACAAAACCAAATGACCGACCCATGCAAGGGCACTGAAAACCAACAGAAGTGGCTTCTGGGCCCCCCACACTCTGTCACTGTCCAACCCACCGCGAGAAACGTGTTTCGCTTGGTTCCCACCACGAAGAGAATCTCGGACTCTGTCACTTCCCCCGTATCCTAATGGACACGGAATTTTCTGAACAGAGGTCAGGCTGAGAACACGATTCATTTCCCCGCAAGTGCAAGGAAGAGCTGGTTAAACGCTAGTTCATTAAGTCCAACCTCAACTCTGAACTACAGAGGGGGACTGGTTTAAACGAGATTTTCTAAAGTAAAGACATTTCTTTCTTTTTCCACCTCGAGTACCGCTGGATGGCAAGCCATCTCACACCCAGAATTTTATCTGCTGATGGCTAGTGTGATAAATGGCCTCAGCCATTATTTATTTCTACCAGGCCCCTTCATGCTACTTTTTACTCCAAGTGCTGCAGGTGACAGTAAATACAACAAGACGACGTGAAATCATTTGTGTGCTGGGTTCCAGATAAGCACAGATGGGGGTCTAACGGCCGGCCACTCTGTCACATGGGCCAGCAGCGCACGCTAACATCACATATGTCCGAATAGACGGGAAACAACCGTCACCCACCACGGTTATTTAAAAAATCCCAAGCAAACTGCCTCCGACACTTTCCGCTAAGCTGGGTTCTGGTGCTAGGACTCTCCTCGGAGGGAACCTGGCCAGAGTCTTAGTGTTTGATTCTAAATCTCCTTTCAAGGCCTGAACCAAGCCCACTTCTCACAAAGATCACATACTCCTTTCTTCCTTCTGAGCGCTCTGCACCCTCTCAAGAACCGAGGGTAGAATGGTCGAGGCTCTCCTCTCCAGAAACGAACAGTCAGAAGCGTGAATTGGGTTAAGTGGCTTCTGAATCCTCAGGTCAAAGCTTCTAACCCAAGGTTTGGTTTCCCTAGGAACAGCGTGTGCTTCAGTGGATAAAAATGAATCAAAATCAGCTGATGGAAAAGTTAAAAATGTCCTTTACTGAAAGATATGTATCTTTACAAAGAGCAACAGCAAACCATCCAATCTAGAAGTTTAAATAAAAGTAGGTGCCTTTGAAACTAACCGTCTCTATAGAGCTGAAGTCACTGCCTTGGATCATTTCTACGCTGCATCCAATACTCTATGTAGGACATTCATTCTTAAGGCAGAAAAATTGAATCTGACACGTAATGACTTGGCTCTTACATCCAGGGGGTCAAACTGGGAGGAGATTGGAGCAGACGGAGTCCTTGCTAATGAGGACTGTCTGCGGTTGACAAGTTCTCCCTCAAAGTAGGTTCTGTAAGAGACATGTCTGAGAACAGAAAAAGATGACTTTTAAGACACACAAATATCTTTCAACAAAAAGTCAACGAGACTTGGTTTTCTCCGATGAGGTGATGCTACTCCCGTCACGAGCCAACGGCCTCCGACACACCGTCGGAAATGGTCCGTAAGATGGCGGAATGGCGAAGGATTCACTTTGTGGAGAGAGTTACTTCAGCCTCCAGGTCTCATGTAAAAGGCGGCCCGACCAGTTAGGAAGCGGCTGAACATCACCTCCCACTGCTACTCAGAAGGCTGCCGCTTATTAGGACCTTCCTACCCCGTCGTCACGGCCCGGGGCGGGGAGGAGGGTAGTGGGATGTACGAAAATAAAGGTGAGGCCCCCAACGCGTGTGCAAAAAATACTCCTCAGTGACCAGCAAGGATATCTTTAACGAAAACGACCTTAACGACAGAATCGGAGGCATCCACACCGGACAGACGCAGGAATGGGCCAGCCTGCTGAGGTGGACTGGTATTTGGGATGCGATCACCCCCCCTTGCCCCCCACCCTGGCCCCAGATGTGGGGGAGCCTGGGGAGCGAGCTCCCGTGTGGGGCTGGGAGCCGCCATGCTCAGCCGCAAGTGCTCCCTCCCCTCGGAGTCCTAAACGTGGACAAAACCAAACACGACCCTAAAAGACCACTCTTAAGCAGGGGACAGTGACACTGCCCACTACTCCAGGGCCTGTCACGTGCCTGGTGTCCCCACCGCAGCTCCGGCTGCTGTTGGGAGGGTACAGAGATGGCCCGCCTCGCCCACTGGGGCCGTGAAGGTTTCCTTCTTTCACGGTGGCAGGAGTCCATGCAAGATTTGTAAACAGCAATACAAAATACTGTAAACATAACTTAACAGAGCTCGTATAAAACAGAAGGAAATCCAAATTTACAAGTGGGTAAAAAAAACCAGAGGGCGGCTTCGTACAAAGTTCTCCCTCCTGTGCCGAGTGATTCTTTTGATTACAAATATAATCCTGAGCTGAAACACTGGGACTGCGGGGGAGAGCCATCTTTGCATACAGAATCTCCAGAGGACGCTTACTCTTTTACTTTTCTCTAGCTGACCGTCCACTTCCGAGACAGCTCTGAGGGTGGGGCTTTGGAGACGCTTAGAGTTTGGTGTGGCGCCCGGGCCGGGGGCCCGCTGCAGCGCTGGCCATGGAGGCGGACGCGGCGGCGTCCTCGGCCTCCTCCAGTTCGTCCTGCAGCTCCTGGCTGACGCTGGACTGCAGGGCAGCGGGCGTGAGCCACTCCTTGGGGAGGCAACTCTGTAGGAAAGGTATGCAGGAGCTGAAGTAGGCCAGTCGGTTGATCCAGCGAGGAATCTCTTTCCCGCAGAGGATCTGTGGACGACAAAGGGTGTCGGGTTAGGTAAGACCAGTGAGGTGGTCTCGCACCTGGTCCGGTGCCAGGGGGCGGGGGTGCGGCGGAGGCAGGGGGTGCCCCGGAAACCTTGCGCCCGGGCATGGGGAGCCCGGGCCTTCCTGGCAGCCCCATCTCCCCGTTTCCGCAGAGCCTCGTTCGAGCAGCTTTCTGCATCTCTCTCTACCCCGTGGACTTCTGTCCCCGTCCCTCTTCTCCCCCGGGGCTCGTTATCAGTTGAGAAAGCAACCTCTCCCCAGACGCAGACCTGGCTTTAGGAGCCTGTGGCAGGACTGGGGCCAGGCTCAGGGCGAGGCTGGAAGGCCCAGCTGCTTTTTGTCCGCAGACTCTGCTGGGGGTGGTGGGGGTGTCCCTTTGGCTGACAGTGTGCGGCTCTCTACCCACTTCCCGCCCTCAGGACTCCGGAGCCACAGGCCACGGCCCGCCTATCTCTGAGAGCGAGCGTCGGGTCTTCCACAGTGAACTTTACTCTTTCTTAACCCTCCTGGGCCCGTGCTCCCCTGTTCCCTTGGTGGTTTTGCCTCCGGTCACGTCACAGGTTAGGATCTGGCCATCTTTTCTTAGTTGATGACTTGAGAAAAAGGTGTATGTTCAAAAATCAGCTAAAATGTAAATAAACTGGGACCTGTGATTAAGTAAGGTCAAGGTAACTTTTCTCTCTAAAGGGTTAGCCTCACCTGACAAAGGTTACATTTCCTTCAAATACAATGTCTCTGTCTTAACCACATGGCACGCGGTCTCACTTGAGGGAAGGTGGCACGTTCTGACCAAATCTGATCACCTGGCCGGGCAGCACAGACAGAGAGTACTTAAAATTATTTGAGAGAGAGGCACTTGGGTGGTTAGTAAAGTGTCTGCTTTTGGCTCAGGTCACAATCTTGGGGTCCTGGGATCCAGCCCCGGGTTGGGCTCCCTGCTCGGTGGGGAGTGAGTCTGCTGCTCCCTCTGCCTCTGCCCCTCTGCTCATGCTCTTTCAAATAAAATCTTTAAAAAAAAAAAAAAAATCTATGTGAGAAATGTGTCCATGAACTTGATCGGTGGGGAAGCCCAGCCCTGACCTTAACACCACTCCCATCTCGCTACCCTAAGAGACCCAGGCAAACAAGTATTAGGTTGTGTCTTACACCCAAGGTACATGTTGGGGGGGGTTATCTGCACGTCTGCAGGTTAAGCACAGAAGCGTGGGGAGGAGTACGTGGGTTAGCGAACAGCCACCGTGGACCAGTCCCTTCCTCCAAACTACTTCCCAAGTCCCGGTTCTACTCAATAAGTGCCCCCGAGCCCTGGTGGAGTGGCCTCATCAGCCGAGGACACGATGCCGAGGGCGACGGGCTCCTGCTCCGGTAGATGGACTCGTGCTGGGGCACGGCCACACCCGCGGGCGCAGCTCAGGCCCTGGCCAGTGCCCGAGCTTAGAAACAGCCGCCCTCCCACCCCGACCCCCTCACAGGCCTGGCGGTCCTCCGTCAAGCCGGCGCCTCGAAACTTCGAGTCCAGACCCGATTCCCCCCCCGCCCCCCCCGTCCCCCCCTCCCCGGTCTCGCCCTGGGTCCTTCCCCACCGCCTGTGGGCTACTTCCCGCTCTACCCACTCCGCTGAGAGAAAATTAACCGTAAGCGGCCGCTGTGTTTTGTCAAATGCTTTTCTGCAGCTACTGAGATGATCACGTGGTTTTCATTTGTCACTTTGTTAAGGCGGCGCATCGCACCGACGGATTTGCAGACGTGGAACCACCCTTGCGTCCCTGGGAAAGGTCCCACTCGATCCTCTTAACGTACTGTTGAATTTGGCTTGCTGATGTTTTGTTGAGGGTTTCTGCATCGCTGTTCACCCGGGATGTTGGCCTGGGATTTTCCTTCTTTGTGGTGTCCTTGTCGGGTTTTGGTATTGGGGTGATGCTTGGCCTCGTAGAAGGCGTTTGGAAGTGTTCCCTCCTCTTTCTTTTTTTGGAACAAGTTGGAGATTAGGTGTTAAATCCTTGAATGTCGTAGAATTCACTAGTCAAGCTGTCTGGTCTTAGACTTCCATCTGCTGGGAGGTTTTTGATTTAATCTCTTTACTAGTAACAGATCTAGTCAGATTCTTCTATTTTCTTGTAATTCAGCCTCAGAAGATTGTATGTTTTTAGGAATTTGTCCATCTCTTCTTGGTCGTCCAGTCTGTTCACAGCATCTTAGGATCCTTTGTATTTCTGTCCTGTCCGCTGTAACGTCTCTTTCATTGAACCCAAAGTGTTGATTTCAGTTATACCCTTCAGGGTCCCTGGCCTTAGCCAGTTAAAAAAAATCCCACTAAGCATCAAGGTTCATTTCAGAAAGTGGTGCCCACATTCAGTTTTGGTATGAACCTTCTTTACCTGGCCAGACGCGTCATTTAGGATCTTCGCGACTCTGACCAGTAACACGAAGTCGGCCTGAGGGGTTTTCGGGGCTGAGGCAACGTCATGACAGGGAACACACACAAAAAGTAAAACCTCAGAGAGCATGTGGGTTTCCCTAGAAAGTCAGTTTACCATGTCAGGGCACCCCAAGCAGGGCACGTGGGTCAGGCAATCCGGGTTAAAAGGTCTCCACCCAACGCACTCTGTCTGTGGGAGTGAGCACCGCGGGCCTTGCTCTAGCCCCAAGACTTCTGTCCCCTCAAAGCTGGCATGTTGCGATCATCCACCATGGTTCGTGGAAGGGAGGCCCCTGGGAAGCTCGGCCCTCACGCTCAGGATTAGTCCTCACCAGGGACCTGAGTGCCCCCTCACCCCTTGATCTTGGGCTCCCCGGGCTCCCCAGCCTCCGGAACGGTGAGAAATGAAGGTGTGTAGTTGAGAAGCCGCCGGGCTGTGCTCTTGTGTTCGAGCCACCCAAATGGACGAGAGGACAGGGCTTCTGCCCCAGGGTTTCCAATCTAGCCTGGGAAACCGGCAGAATCCTGGCTTCAGAGGGTCTGCCTCTAAGAGACGGTCAGATCCAAAAAGTTCCGTCTGTCCGCTACCCCAGGTCATGGGCCTCACGAGTGTGGAAACCGTGCACGGTGTCATGCGTGGCAAGTGTAGGAAGAGGGCAGCAGCCTGGCAGAGTTCCAAGTCCCCCCAGCAGCTCAGAGAGGCCGAGTGTAGCGTTTTTCTTTAGGACAAGGGAAGGCGCAGTGTTGAAAAAGAAAGGTTAAACAGCGCCCCCCTCCCCAAGATGCCAGGATTTGGGGTTTCTGTTCTGTTTTTTTTTTTTTGCAGTCGCAGTCTTTAATGGCTGTGGGGCCTCACACACCCAGGCCCGGTGATTGGGTTTCAGATCTTGTTGAAAGCAGCTATGTCCACACTCTGCACGTGCTCCTCGAACTTGGTGATCTCCTCTTCCAGCAGGTCGGTGCCCACCTTGTTGTCCTGTACCACACACTGGATCTGCAGCTTGCGAATGCCGTAGCCCACGGGCACCAGCTTGGAGCCCCCCCCCAGGTCAGCCCGTCCAAGCAGATAGAGCGCACGCAGGCCTCCAGCTGGGCCATGTCTGTCTCATCGTCCCAGGGCTTGACGTCCAGGAGGATGGAGGACTTGGCCACCAGAGCGGGTGCCCCCCCCCAAGATGCCAGGATTTGGGGTTTCTCTTCTTGTTACGAAATCAGCATGTGCCATTTAGCAATCCTAACTTTACATTTTAAAAATTATCCCCTGCTCTCATCCAGCCCTTTTTTTGGTCTGCAAAGGATTTGCATGAGAGGGACAAAGAGTTCTTAGGGGAAATATATTCATGTACCTGAACTAGACAGCCACATCATGTTCGGGATTTGTCAGGATAAAATCTTGAGTTTTCAGAAAATTTCAAAATGCGTTCAGAGAGCTGCTCCCTCTACCCTGACCCTTTACCCAGCGAACAGCCTAGAGAAGACCCCCCCCCCCATGGACCCCCGACCGCGCTGCAGCAAAGCCACAGTCGAGGCCGGAGACGCCCCGAAGCACCCAGGGGGCGTCGGAGGGAGCCGCGTCTGGAGGGCTGGGGATCACAATCCTGGTGATGGGCTTTCCTCCCACTTGCAGTTTTGGCAAGAATCACTGGTTACAGATTCAGTCGGTCCCTGTATTGGAAATGTGGAGCTGATGAGCAGCTAGATCAATGCAGCGGTGCCGGCGGGGGAAAAAGCCTATCCCCGGGGCGCACCTGCAAGGAAACCAGCCTCTGCAAACCAGTCAGCCTCTGCAAGGCTTTCACGGTGTTGGGCTCCAAGGACGGTGTCCCAACCTGCAACGGTCCCCGGGGACAAGTCCTGTTCCCTGAGCCTCTACCTCTCCGTGTAGCAGGGAGGGCAGCAGATGGCGCCAGGTTTCAGCCTATGGGTCAAGCCCTATTGATTAGGATCGTGAATTCAGGATTTCAAAAAAAAAAACCACAAAAAGGCCGGGGCTTTTCTTCAGCAGGAGTGAGGTCGAGACGCTGCGCGGCCAGGGAGCCATGTTTCCAAGTTCCAGCAACATGTGAGGTTTCCTTAAGCCCATTTTAAAAACCTGCTACAAAATATGCACATCGGGCTGGAAAATCAGCAGCCTCGGTGGGTCAGACATCTAATTTTACAAGAGCTCATTAGAAAACTGCTTTTTAACACTTTGAAGTCCACCTGGGAATGGCCTCTTTTATGTCATCTCCCTTTTTCCAGGGGCCGTAATACGCAAAAATCATAGTTTTCTCGGCTGTGGAGAAAACATTCTCTTTTCACTATCAAAAGACTTAATTAAAACTCCATCAGTTCTACGGCGGCAAAAAGCAAGGAAGCTGTGTCCCACTAACACTTTGTCTTCGCAGCATTCCCTGTATCTTCTATAAAATTACACGCACAGAACATTTTATACCAATTCCTAGCCTACACCCAGAGCTGCAATAATTATAAAATACAGGGCCATTAAAAAATTCCCCTTTTCTTTCCTCATTGCAGTTACTCACACTCTCCCAGCAGTAAACTTAGCCACGACAGAGGTGACAGCCATCGGGGAGACCCCAGCTGGGACGGGGCGGGGAGGCCGGGCAGCAGCTGGGGAGTCAGTGTGGTGGCCCCCCTGCCCCCTTCTTACTTGGCTCAGGCCTGGAAACCTTTCAGCCTCGTTCCCTCCCACTTTCGGAGAGCAACACAAAGGTTTAGCACTTTCGGCTGCCCCCAAACTCAACTTAGGGAATCTAGGGGGCTCTTCTCTTCTTGCCTGGAGGAGAGGACAGACCTGGGTATCGCCTGAGCCACCCTCTGTCCCCCTGATGCGTGCAGCCCAGCTGAACAGCCGGGGCATCCAGGGCGCCGGGTCTGCCGGGCCGGACCGACCATTCCTGGTGATGCAAGCAGCTTCCCTTGAGACAACGGACAGCAGCCCGGCCGCTCCCTCAACCCCGAATGAGGGCACAGCCTCTTCGTCTGTCACACAAGGCGACTGGATTGGCTGCTAGCTACTGTCTCTGCCAATTTTAACATTCTGCGGATCCCTGTGGGTCCCTGGATGCACTCCCCACACGAGAGGTCAAGAAGGACCCGAACCACCTTCTCTCGTTCCTGATAGGCAACCAGGTCACCTCGACGGTGTCAGCGTGTCCACAAGACCGGTGCTGCCTCTTTGGCTTCCACGCTGGGACGAACCGCCGGGGCTCAGGCGAGCACGAAGATGCCCGCTCCGTGCACCGTGGTGGGGCCCTCCGTGCGGCGGGCATGGGACGCAGCCTCCGGGGAGCCTCCTTACTTAGGCCTGTCCGAGAGCCGGGCACCCGTGCACAGGCCACTGAGGCAGCGGGTCCGTCTGTCCTGCCGGCCGTCCAGGTCCTGCAGGGCCGGATGCTGCCCCCACCTGCAGCCGCCCACAGTCGGCGAGCTGGGAAGCTCTTGGAGAGCCAGTTAATCTGCTCGATCTTACTTCCTAATCTTGTGATTTCTTCCCTCCGTTTCCTGTGTTCAGGCCCTCCGGTTCCAATCGAGCTCCGCTCTCCTGCTGGGGCGTCAAAACTCCCAAGGCAAGGAAGGGCGTGCCCATGTGTGAGCTGGCAGAACAAAATTTCCAGAGTGGCAACATGAACGACTTATGAATAATTTTGAGAGCCGGGGGAAAAAGTTCACACCGGAACTAAGAAAAAGAAGAATCTGGTGGCTGAGAGGCAGCTGTAGCTCAGGCACGTCTTTCTTTCAAAGGCAAGTTCCAGGCTGTAAGAAAACGGATCGGGAGCCGGGGAGACGCCCACCGGTGCGCCCTCCCGCCGAGGCCGACCTCGGAGAGCTCTCGCTCCTACAGGGAACAGAGCGCCACACTCCCCGACACGAAGGACCAGGAAAGCACAGACGGCGGCCAGGCCCCGGCGGACGCTCTCTGCCCGAGGGGTCTGAGGACAGGGCTCCACTCACCTCCGACAGTGCCGAGGAGAAGTGATTGCAGTTCTTGTGCATCAGGTGGTAGGCGTTGCCCTTGTACTCCTTGCCCAGCTCCTCCACGATCTTCTCGATGTCGTCCTCCAGGAAGTCCGTGCTCCCTAACACGACAGCTTCTCTTGAAGAACAGAGAGGAGGAGGAAAGAAACAAACATGACCGTGTGAGTCTTAAGTATTTCTCAAGGGCACGTTCAAAGACTGGCTTATTCCTAGGAACACTGGGACTGGTGTTAACAGGGCCGAGGTAATGCAATAGGACTACAAGGTGAATGAGATACTTTTGAAAAGTCCTGTGGAGTTTCGACTTTCCTACAGTAAACTCCGAGGTGCATTACTTCTGAATCATAACAGATGCAAACCTGGTCATTTTCTTGATCAAACAGTGTGTTGCGTATGAAAAATGCGGTGACACATTATTTCCAAGGCCTGTGTAAGCAGTCGGGCTAGCAGAGAACCAGACGCATGCCATAAATACTCCCGCTCAATTAGGCCAGCCACCAAGGGCTGGCCACAGTCTCGTTAGAAATCGTCTTCTACGTCAGCTGCTTCTGTGCTACCGTGAGAGAAATTACAACCAACCAACCCCCCAATTAAAAAATAAACACCCTCCACCTGACCCCTAACTACTACCTGGACAGGCAGTAGACATTATCCAATAGAAAGTAGAGTTTTAGTCAGATACAAGTTAGGCATCCAAGAAAGCTGAAAATACTTAGAAAACCCTTTCATCTAGTAGTCCTGTTAAAAGGGAAATCTAAGGACGGCATTACAGCCAATCGGAGATAGACCAAGAAAACCATGAACTTCGTAGAGATAAAAATGTGTAGCCCTTGGGGCACCTGGGTAGCTCAGTCATTAAGCATCCACCTTCGGCTCAGGTCATGATCCCAGGGTCCTGGGATCGAGCCCCGTATTGGGCTCCAGCCCTGTATTGGGCTCCTGCTCAGTGGGAAGCCTGCTTCTCCCTCTTCCTCTGCCCCTCCCCTTGCTTGTGCTCTCTCTTAAAAAAAAAAAAAAAGTGTAGTAGTCCTATCCTGAATGATTTCAAGGTTACAACCTCATTTCACTACTTTTTATTTGGCAAGTTCACGATCACAGGCCCCAAAGTTTCTTTAAAGCTCCTTGAACCTAAGGTTCTAAATAGCTCTTCAAACACAAACCTTAATTAAAAAATGGAAATGGGATTACTAAGCACTCAGATTCTCAGTGCTGCTGACTACTCAGAAGGCTCCGGAGTATTCTGGCGTATCAAAACATGCGATACACACACCTTAATAGTTTCTCAGCTGACCAACTATTCAGTTATTTCAAATGTAGAAAGTGTCCCTTTCATTGGAAAAATGAAAAAAAAAAAAAAAAACCCTACCAAATGGGGCACCTGTGCGGCTCACCCGGTTATCGGTCCCGACTCTTGACTTTGGCTCAGGGTGTGAGATCAAGCCCTGTGTTGGGCTCCACACTGAGTGAGGACCCTGCCTGGGAGCCTCTCTCTCCCTCTGCCCCTCCCCGCCCTGCTTGCACTCTCACTCTCTCTTAAAAAAAAAAAAAAAAAATTCTACCATTTTTGAAAAAATTTTAACTTTGAGTGGACACCCAATGTCCCATTAGTTTCAGGTGTAGGCAGAGTCAACGGCCCCATATGCCCGCTCTGCTCACCGCGAGGGTAGCTACCACCTGAAAAATGAAGACATGTAGCAGGCTGGGCAGGCCCCTAGAAACCGTCTTCCGTCTCCCCCCCTTGTGAGGTGAGGGGGAAGCAATCGCTACATACAAATGTCTTCTAGAGCAGAACCCAGGTCATATCAAGGTAAGAACGTCTGCAAAGTACACAGGTAACTTACGTGGGTCTGGAATAAAAGCCACAGACTAGTTATTTCAGGCATTTCATCTGGCCAATGCCCATCTTTATACAACTTCAGACAGATTCAATTTTAAATAAAGTGTCAGCGACTACAACAATGTTAAAGAAGCATTTTAACGTCCTAGATTTTCATCTACAGAGTGAATTCTATATGCTTGAAAACACGCTTTGGCACCTAAGACAGTGTAATAAAAATTATCCTCCCTACTTACTTAAATTTAAATGTTTCTCCTAGTTCAGAAGCATTTCCTGGGGAAATTTCAAATATTCCAGAAAAGGGGTAAGGATGGCCACCATAAGCAAATTCTGAAAAGAGAAAACTCATGATTTTTAGTATTTATCACACAAAACTTAATCAGAAATGCTGAATTAGCTTTAATAAATGATGAGGATAATAATGATACCATCTAAATATTTTCCAGGTTATCAATACCTTGACAAACATCGAATTCAGCTGTTACTCGTACACAACAGTTGGTACAAAAGGCCTGAAACTACTAACGGAAGACACTCAGAGGTGATCCTGACTTGTCCCTGAATTTTGCCTACACTGGTGACAGCAGAGTGACTACCACGAGGAAATGTGGTCTCTCTGCCTAACGATCGTGCCCAACTGAGTGGGTGGTGCGTTCCGTGTTTTGTCTTTTTCTACATTAAAGCATCAAATGCTCAACTTACACTTTACTGGAAAAACTGTCCAGTAACAGTGATTTTGCATAGCTCGCGGGCTCAAGACTGCTGGTTGATGTCTGAGTGAGAGTGAAATATTAGCAAGCCTGAAAAACTGAATTCCATTCCCCTCATTCAAGAAAAAATAAGCCGCCGCACTGACACATCCACCTACACACATGCACACTCTCCACAGCACATCTCGGAGCCAGGAGGGGACGACGTGTGCTCGAGGCTAGCGAGAAATCAGCTCTCACCCAGAACACAAGCAGACAGTGCTTTCGGATAAGGAAGTTAGGAACTAAAATTCCCATGAGGAGATACGTAGGATTATGGTGGACTTATTTTCAAAATCGCAGATGTTTAAATTAATTTCATCTCTGCAAGTCTATTTAATATAATCGGGAAAGGTCAAAGAATAAGGTAGATACCAAGTTTTCTTTTGATCCAGACCTTCCAGAGAAAAAGCAAGGACGTGGATAAGAAATAAAGTGTCTGGCATTCAATTTTGAAACAGTAAAAATGATCTTAACGACAGGATTTTATAAAACACTGTAGATAATCAGGTTAGACGTGGAAAGATAATGCTCAGATCTTCTTTACTTCCTCAATTCCAGTAAGAGAGTCGTCGAGCTGTTTATTCATTTATCCGAGAAGTGTCATTCCACTTTCAGCAAGATATTGACCTTCGCCTGGCTAAGCCTCCGCGAACATGTCTGGACCATGTTTCTAATTATTCCTAAATCATCTTATGGAGGGGAGCAATGACTAGACAGGTGCGAGGACACTGGACTAGTCGGTAAGAACACGTGCGTTCAAGTCCTCGTTCTATTAATTAGCAGCGGGACTTTCAGCAGAGCTGAGCCTGGGCTTCTTCGTCTGCAAAATGGAGCAAGTGCCACTTGCCCCCACGTCCTTCTCTACGTCCCAGCGGCACGGTCATGTGGCTCAGAACCGGACGGCACTTACAAGACTGGAACACACCACAGAAATTCAGTTAAAGAGCAACACACACAACTCTGGCAGAGGCCAAATCAGACGGGGAGCAAACCCAGACGGCGAGGCCGCCCGCAGCGGCACTGACCGCCAGCCTCTGGGGATGACTTGGTAGACGCAGCCCTTCCAGGGGGCCGGGGCTCACGGGGCGGCTCTCGGGAGCGAACCTTTTCTGCGGCCCTGGCCCGCCGCAGCCAGGGGCAGCTCACGTGCAGCGTCAGGAGGGGACAGGATCAACGCCACCCTGACACATCGGAGGGAATGCGCTCTCCCCCCGTGTTCGCGGCAGCTGGGGTGCAACCTCCCCGGGTCGCTCGGGGCAGAGCGCGATCACGTGCTCTTGCAGGTCTGGTACAGAGACCGCCGGGCTGAGGCAAATAAAAGACATCTCCGCTACAGGGGGAGTTTATGATGCACAAGAATACAGGTTCTTGCGGCCCTGCTGGAACCGGCAGTGTGCTCCGCGGCACGCAGACCGTGACTGCTTCCGGCTTGGTCTGGGCGGAATCACCCCGGACCAACGGTGGGCTGCGGGACCAAGGAAAAAGCTGCGGGGAGGTTCCTGTCGTATTTCTCGTAATAAAGGACCAAGGAGATGAGCCTAAAAGGGCTGAGTTAATGACAAAGGCCATCGTTCCTAAGCAAAAAGCTAGACGTAATCAAGGGCGGGATTCCCTCAGTGATATTTTGAAACTTTGTAATGACACACTTGCAAGTCTATAAAAACAAATTTAATACTGAAATTCCCTCAGGAAATTGGTATTTCAAGCCTGACACTCTAGCACCAGCTCCTTTCCAACTGTAACGACCGGTTTTCAACGTCCAAGGTTTCTTAGGAACTCCAGTACTTGCTGGCACCAGACTGTCACGGTAAGACAATCCCCAAAGGCCAGTATTTTTAAAGAACCTGTATTTGGGATAAAAGATGTCTACATGAATGTGCGGTCACGTACTTTCTCCCCAAATACATCCACATTTGGGCATTTTCCCAAAATACGGCATAAACAAATGTGGGGACATTTTCTTCTACTTTCCACAGTAATGTATGGAAGCAGCTAGAAAAGAAGAGGAAGAGCTATAGACATGAACTTCAAGTCCTTTAAAAGAAAACAATCTTTAGAAAGTCTGTTGAGACTGTGTGTACACATACCTCTGCCATATACTTCAATTCCTGAATGAAAAACGCCAATTCCAATGGATGAGGTGTATTCATTCATCCAGTACTAGGAAAAAAAGAAGAGATTCAGGATATCTGTCCATTTACCATTTAACCCCACATGATAGGAAACTACTGCCCCCACGTCCTTCACATAACATTTAGACCTTCCTAACTTCATTTCTTAGTATTTTTCCTTCTGGCCCCAAAACTCAACGATCAGGGCTCATTTGGTCCCATCTCTGTGCTTCTGCTTGTAGGACATCCCACGCAGAATGCCCTCCTGGGTCAAAATGACTGCCACAAGTAGTAAAGGTTTAGAGCATAAGCCATAAAATCTAAATGTGGTCAGGGTAGGGGGAAAAAGTGGACATAAAAGCTTTCCTGTGATTTAAAAAAAAAAAAATCACATATAATGGTGTGCTTTCACATCATTTTCCTTCTTTCTTAAGCCTTCCCTTTCATTCTCTGGTGAGCTCCCCAAGGACTGGGATATTGTATCCTTTCTCAAAAGGAGAAATATGTCTTTGAAAAAGACATATAAGACATATATATGGCATGTATGTCCTGATTCAGCTCCAAGTTTGATAACGATAATACAGGAACAAATAATATGAGGCACAAAGGCTACCACGATCTTGCCACTGACACGCAGTAACATTCCCAGAAAAGGCAGTATCTGAATTGCGTTTTTAGGAACAAATGAAATTCCCCTGGATAGAAAATGTGGGGGGTGTGGTGGAGTGGAGGGGAATGGGGAGAAATGTCTGGAAGGGCAAAGAGGGTGCACCAAGCATCATGATGTGAATATCTGGCGGTGAGTGTGGGGGGTGCAAGGAGGACTGGAGAGGGTTTACCTAGAAGAAGGTAGTAAATGACTCAACAGCTCATTAAACAAACACTTAGGCAACACTTAACAGTGTTAGAAACCCATTAAGTTTCTTCTAGATTAGAGGACGGGTAATTTGTCTTTAATTTTTCTGGGTTTTTTCAAGTCTTAGCCTTGGTTCCAGGCCGATAGCCAGTTTCTTCCAGTCTTTGGAAAGTGCAAGTTCACATAAATGAATAAAGTCAATTTATTTTGTCCTAAATTGTACCTGGAAGAAAAATTAAGCAGTAACAAACAAGAAATATTTGAAAAAGAACAAGGAACTTTCTCATCTAGGTAGCAATACACTCATTCACAGGATGGTACTGCTTTCGAACAGATCCTAGCACGTGTAAGGCTCTGGTGTACGATAAAGGTAGTGTTTAAGATTCGTGATAAAGGATAAACTATTAAAAAGGTGTTGACAAAACTCACACATAAAAATATATTTGATGTATCTAAAAATTCTGGTGTGTCTAAAAATAATCAAAGAGAAGAAACTAAAATAGACCCCCCCAAAAAAAATTCTCAGATGGGAAAAGATGACCCAAGTAAAAGCAAAACCTAAAATTTCTACAGGAAAACCACAGATACTCAACAACCGCTTTCAATTTTTTATCGTGTAAAACCACATGCACAACATCAAAGGATAAACAAGACACAGGGAAGAGAAGATTAGAATGATAATATGTCTCGCTCTCTGCCAGATTCTACTTGGTTCTTGATTTAGGACAGCCTGAATTTGGATGGCAAGTCAGGAGTGTTGTTACCTGAATCAATTTGGGTTTGGATGTGGTAGTGAGGGCACATACAGAACGGGATTTCTCAAGACTTTATCAAAACTACTTAATCCTAGTTTAGGCAACAAAAATTCAGACAGTACTGTACACGAAAACTCCCTTAAAATAACTCCTCTGGGGCGCCTGGGTGACTCAGTTAAGTGTCTGCCTACGGCTCAGGTCATGATCCTGGGGTCCTGGGATAAAGTCCGACATCAGGCTCCCTGCTCCCTGGGCAGCCGGCTTCTCCCCACTTGTGTGCTCTACCTCCGTCTCTCTCTCAAATGAAAATCTTAAAACGAACAAACCCATAGACAAGTGAGCAATCATAGAAGAAATCAGTGGCTAACATGAACTAACATTCTCACAAGTAAACAGAAAAATACTAAGGAAAACGGTAAGCTACCATTCTTTTTTTAATCCATCAGACTGGCAAATCTAAAAAATATTGCTAAATATTGCTGGTGTTGGTAAGGGTGTGAGGAAGCTCCCGCTGAAGTGTGAATCAATAATGGTTAATTAACCATTATACCTTTCGGGAATCTATTCTATGGAAATATCTGAACACATGCAAAGACATTTTCTGGGATATTAACTGCAGTTGTCTATAATACTGAGAATCTAGAAACAACACAAATATCAGTAATGGAATGGTTAAATAAATTACAGTCAATCTGTATTATGAACTATCATGTAGCTACTAAAAGAGGAGCTATGTAAAACTCAATACATTTGGACATAAAAAGATACCTAAGATGTATAAGGTAAAACAGCACATATAAAGCATGATCTGTCGCATGATCGCATTTTTCCTAAATAAAAAAATAAATAAATATGCCCTTTGTGTATGTTTTGTGCTAAAATGGAAAAATACTACAAAACTGCCATTGACTGTAGCAAAAGAAAGTTTGAAGGATGGAGATCAAACCGTTAACAGTTTGGGAAAGGGGCGCAGACATATCAGGGGAAGGAGTAGAGCAGTAGAAAGGGATACTTTCACTTTTACCTGAAAAATTTGAAAAACACTTATATTCATTGAGGTATAATTGACATCAACACTATACTGGTTTCAGGTACAGAATACAGTGCCTTGATATTTATTTTATAACTTGAAGTATGTACTTCTTAATTCTCTTCACCCATCTTGCCTTCTTACTCCCAACTACCCTCCCCTCCGGCAACCAACACTCTATTCTCTGTATCTGAGTCTGGGTTTGGTTTTGTTTCTTAGGTTTCACACATAAGTGAGATCATGCAGCATTTGTCTTTCTGTCTGCCTTACTTCACTTCGCATATTACACTTGAGGTCCATCCATGTTATTGCAAACAGTAAGACCTCATTCTCTTTCATGGCTGAGTAGTATTTACTCATAAGACTCATATGGCTGAGTTATCTATAAATCAAGCAAATTTTATTTAGCCATTCATCCACAGATGGGCAGTTAGGTTGTTTCCATTATCTTAGTTATTGTAAATAAATCTGCAATGAACACAGGGATGCATACATCTTTTTGGGTTAGTGTTTCCATTTTCCTTGGATAGATAACCAGTAGTGGAATTTCTGGCTTACAAGGTGGCTCTCTTTTTAATTTATTGAGGAATCTACATACTGTTCTCCTTGGCAGCGGCACTAATTTATATTCCAAGAGGGCTCCCTTTTCTCCACATCCTGTTATGTCTTGTCTTTTTGATAACAGCCACGTGACAGGTGTAAGGTGATAGCTCACTGTAGTTTTGATTTGCCTGTCCCCGATGACTAGTGATACTGAGCACCTTCTCAGGTGCCTGTACATTTTCTCTGGAAAATCGTCTATTCAAATCATCTGTCCACTTTTTAATCATATTGTTCTTTGCTACTGAGTTGCATTAGTTCTTTACATATATTTTCTCCCATTCAGTAGGCTGCCTTTTCATGTGGATAGTTTCCTTTACTGGGCAGAAGGTTTGTAGTTTGAAGCAGTTCCATCTATTTATTTTTGCTTTTGTTGCCCTTTCCTTTGGAGTCAGATCCAAAAAAACCCCAAAAAACAACAACAAAAAAACACTGCTGAGATTAGTATCAAGGACCTTATCACAGCCTAGGTTTTCTTTGAGGAGTTTCATAATTTTAGGTCTTACATTCAAGCCTTTAACCCATTTTGACTTGATTTTGTATCTGGTATAAAATAGTGGTCCAGGGGCGCCTGGGTGGCTCAGTGGGTTAAAGCCTCTGTCTTCGGCTCAGGTCATGATCTCAGGGTCCTGGGATCGAGCCCCACATCGGGCTCTCTGCTCGGCAGGGGGCCTGCTTCCCCCTCTCTCTCTGCCTGCTTCTCTGCCTACTTGTGATCTCTCTCTGTCGAATAAATAAATAAAATCTTTAAAAAAAATAGTGGTCCAGTTTCATTCACTGGCATGTAGCTGTCCAGTTTTCCCAACACCATTTGTTAAAGAGACTATCCTTTCCCTATCTCTATTCTTGCCTCCTTTGTTGTAAATCAATTGGCCAAAAATACATGGGTTTATTTCTGTGTACTCTCTTCAGTTCTAATGACGTATGTGTCTGTTTTCATGCCAACACCATACTGTTTGATTACTGTAGCTCTGTAATATAGTTTGAAATCACGGAGAGTGATATCTCTGGCTTTGTTCTTCTTTCTCAAGATTGGTTTGGCTATTCAGGGTCTTTTGTGGTTTCATACAGATTTTAGAATTATTTCTAGTTCTGTGGACAATGTCGCTGGAATTTTAATATGGACTGCACTAAATCTGTAGATTTGGGGTAGTACAGACATCTTAATGTTATTACTTCTTTCAGTCCTTGAGGACAAAATCATGTTTTCTATTTCTCCAATTTTGTTCACAAATGTATTATAGTTTTCAGTGTATAGGTCTTTCACCTCTTTGGTTAAATTTATTCCTGGGTATTTTATTGTTTTTGATGCTACTGTAAATGGAATGTTTTCTTGATTCTTCTTTCTGATACTTTATTAGTGTATAGAAACAACTGATTTTTATATATTAATTTTGTATCTGGCAACCAGACTGAATTCTGATAGTTATTTGGTAGAGTTTTCCATTTATGGTATCCACAAAGAGTGATAGTTTTGCTTCTTCCTCTCCAATTTGTATACCTTTTCTTTTTCTTGCCTAATTGCTATGGACAGGAATCCCAATGATGTTGAGTAAAAGTGGTAAGAGTGGGCATCCTGGTTTTATTCCTATCTTGAGAGAAAAAGGAGAACAATGTTCACTTGGTCTCAAAGTACTGAACCCCACATTTCTCTATAAGGAAAAAAGATACCTTTGAAAATATGAAAAAAATATGGTGACTATCACCTTATGTAGGTGATTAAACAGAGTATCATTGATAGCTGGACAAACTGATGTTATGCACCTCCCAATGTGATAAAATTGAAAGACCACAACACTTCCTTTGTTAGTTTTCTTTGTTAGGTATGCTTAATAGATTATAATCATAAGAAAAAAAAAATCAGTAAGTCTGGACTGTGGGGCTCTCTGTAAGAAAAGCAGCCTGGTCTCTTAAAGAAATAGTGACATAAAAGTCAAAGGAAGGATGGCTACTCTTTAAAGAAGATGAAAAAATTATGACAACTAAATGCAATGAAGGAACCTTGACTATATCTTAGGTTAAATTTCCCTCTCCCTAAAACATTATTAGGGGAAATGGTAATGGAAAATTTCTTGGGTATGATAACAGCACTGTGGTTAGGTAGAGAATGTCTTATTAGGAAATACATGTTGAAGTATTTACAGATGAAATGCTATAACGTTTGTGACTTATTTTCTGTATGGGTGTGAAAGTGACTGTATGTGTAAGAGAGGGTACGAGAAAGCAAATATAGTTAAAAACTGGTGAATCCAGGGGAAGAGTATGCAGATTGTACTCTTCTTTCAAGTTGGTTTTTTTTAAAGATTTTATTTCTTTTTATTTATTTGTCAGAGAGAAGACAAGCAGGGGGAGCTGCAGGTAGAGCAGGCAGAGCAGGCAAAAGGAGAAGCAGATTTCCCACTGAGTACTGGATCCCAGGACCCTGGGATCATGACCTGAGCCGAAGGCAGATGCTTAACCGACTAAGCCACCCAGGCGTCCCAAGTTTTTTGTTTTGTTTTGCTTTTTAAGTCATAAACATTTTCAAAATAAAAAGTTAGGGGGAACTAAAGAGAATGATCTAGTCCTCGCCTCCATACAGCAGAAGAGATACTTTTCCATGTTTCTTGCTATCCTACTTTCTCTTCCTTTTCAGAGGAGAGCAGAGAATCCCACGAGGTGATCATGCTAGTCTGCATAAAAATGTTGCTAGTCTTTTCCAGTCAGTGGTTTCCTTGGCAGCCAACTTCTCTTCGACTTAAATTGTCTTTTCCGTTTGAAAAATCCCATTGTTTTTCTACCGTTTGCAACCAATAATTTGGTCTGTATACTGCTGATTTCCTTAACAACAGCACCGACCAGCTTTTGTTCTGGGTGCAGACGGCTCTACTTTAAAGGTGACCTTTTCCCTCTTTACAGTGGGAGCTTCTCTTCCAAAATGTAGATTATTTTCCAAAAAGAATCCATCTTTTCCAAAAAGAAAACCATCCAAAATGGTCTGTCTGCAAAAGGTTTTAAACTCTTAGTAAACTGAGCATTTATCTCCATTTAATGTCTAGTATCACTTAATTTTAACAATTTATCTTTTAATTGCACACTAGTTTTCCAAAAGTGCTTTTATAATAAATTTCTATAATGGGAATCTAAAAGTCTTAAGAGACAGAAAGGTCTTCATGAAACTAAAAATCATGTATCAACAGTGACTTTTGGCCAGGGAGACGATGGGAATGCATTTGTCAGAGTGGGGATCTTGAACTCAGAAATCTTTTATTTTCTGCCCTTTCACAAATGAAAATAATCTCTCCCATGCTTAGAACTCCTTTAAGTTGCCTGTACATGTACTCTACTACTTTAGAGTCTGAAATCTCCCTGTATTCAAGATTTTACATCCTAAAAAAGAAAAGGGTATGTTGTGACACATTTTTTTGAGATGGAAAATCTGTAACATTAGAGAAACTTAAAAATGAGAGAGAAACGTACTATCCAGAAATCTGGCTGGTCCTTTGGAATCCACTATAATGAGACCTGATCTATGCAAGATTTCTCATGAAGGTGCTGATGCACTACAGTGCAATATGAACACTTAGTAGCTTTGTAAGTGCCAACATCTACTCCCATCTCGGATGCAAAGTTGGACCATCAGGTCAAGTGGTTTTGTTCAAGGTTTTAGGAAGCTTAGAAGTTGCTAAGGAAAGGCTGTCTTAACCCGGAGAGACTCCTTTGGGTAATATTAGATAGTAGAAGCCGACCCTTCCTAACATCATCCCCCCCCTCCCCCTCAAAGGCTGTGTCTTAATATTCTGGGCCAGGCAGGAATTAATGGTGATGCTATGTATTCACTGTTAGCAGTAACAATGAGGGGCTCCATAGTTCTTTGATTTTCACGTTTCTTTGTATTTTCCATCCCTAGAAAGCCCTCAAATTCAGAGTTAATTTCTTTGTGAGATTAAGGTCACTATTCACTCGTTAGGAATCTATGAATAGACAGCTTTACGGACCTTACAGAAATAAAAAGGATTATAAGGAATGCTTTGAACAACCATATACCAATAAGTCAGATAACAGATGGAATGAACAAATTCCGGAAAAGACACAAACTGCCAGAACTGACTCAAGAAGAAATAAAAAATCTGAATTGATTTATAATAAGTGAGAATGAAAGAGAACAGATTAGTAATTCAGACTATCCACAAATAAAAGACTGTGATTTTGGTGAATTCCACCAAACATTTATTTACTTTTAAAATTTTTATTTTAGAGGGAGAGAGAGAGCACTTTTATTTTACAGAGAGAGAGAGTGGGAGGAGAGGAGAGGGAGAGGGAGAGAGAGAGAAGCAGACCCCCCACCAAGCGCAGAGCCTGGTATGGGGCTAGATCCCACAACCCTGAGATCATGATCTGAGCTGAAATTAAGAGTCGGATGCTTAACTGACTGAGCTACATCCAGGTGCCACCAAATATTCCACCAAATATTTAAACAATAACTGTACCAATTCTTCACAAACTACTCCAAAAGACAGAAGGGAACATTTCCCAATTCATTCCATGACGCCAGACTTGACACCAAAACCAGAGAGACATCATGAGAAAACTACAGACCAACATCTCTTATGAACACAGACTCAAAAATCCTCAACAAAATACTAGAAAATTGAATCTAGCAGCAACATATAAAAAGCAAGTGAGAACTATTCCAGGAATGGAAGGTGGGCTTAATATTCAAAAAGTCAATTAATGTAATATACCATGCCAACAGAATAAAGATCCACAGGATCATCTCATCAGATGCAGAGAGCACTTGACAAAATCCAACACTCGTTCATGATACAAACACCCAACAGACTAGGAATATAAGGAAACTTCACCAGTCTAATAAAGGGCATCTATGAAAACCCATAGCTCGACCTTTTGGCTAAGATCAAGTGTAACGTCAGACTTAATGGTAAAAGACACAACGCCTTCCTTCCCTTTCGGATCAGGAACAAAACAATGAAATCTGCTCTGGCAACTTCCAAGATACTGTACTAGAATTTCCAGCCAGGGCAATTAGAGAAGAAAAACAAATAAAAGACACCCAGATTGGAAAAGAAGTAAAATGATCTCTACTTGAGATGACATACTCTTGCATATAGAAAATGACTGGAAGTCCACTAACTTCTAACTATTAAAACTAATAAACAAGTTCAGCAAGATTGTAGGTTACAAGAGGAATACACAAACATCAACTGCATTTTTGTATACTAACAATGAACAGTACAGAGGTGAAATTAAGAAAACTCCATTTACAGTTATATCAAAAGAATATTTAGGGGTAAATTTAACAAAAGAGTGTAACTCTGGGGGCGCCTGGGTGGCTCAGTGGGTTAAGCCTCTGCCTTCGGCTCAGGTCAAGATCTCAGGGTCCTGGGACCGAGCCCCGCATCGGGCTCTCTGCTCAGCGGGGAGCCTGCTTCCCCCTCTCTCTCTGCCTGCCTCTCTGCCTACTTGTGGTCTCTCTCTGTGTCAAATAAATCTTAAAAAAAAAAAGAATATAACTCTGTATCTGAAAACGATTAAAACATTCCTAGCAGTATTACTTCCAATAACCAACAAATAGGAACAATCTAAATGTTCATCATCTGATGAATGAATGGGGTGTGGTGTATCTACACAAGGGAATATTACTTCTCAATAAAAAGGAATGGAGCACCGACTCATGTGACGACACGAATGGCTCTCAAAAACATCATGCTAGGTCAGAAAAGACCACCCACTGTAGGATTTCATTTCCATGAAATGCCTAGAATAGGTAAATTTAAAAAACAGTGTATTACTGGTTACCTGTGAATGGGAGGTTTGCAGGGAGATGCAAGTGATTGCTAATGGGATGAGGTTTCTTTTTTAGGGTGAAGACAAATTTCTAATATGGTCTGTGATGATGGTTATAGAACTCAGTGAATATACTAAAGTCCGCTGAAAGGACTGTACACCTGTACAGTACCATTGTACACAAAGGGTGAACTCTAGGGTACAGGAATTAAAAACCTGTTTCCAAAATGCTGGGAAGAGAAATAAAGGATGGACTAACTTGTGTCAAATGGCAGACGAGCCTATCATTTTATAGCTGACAAACTTAAACATAGACTGTTCTATAAATAACAAGTGTCCCCCAAGGATAAGTTTTCCTTTAAATACAATTACCTACTTAGTAGCTTTGGAGGGGGGAAAATAAGGAAAAATGGCATTATAGGAAAGTTTTCCCTCTGTTAACAAAATGAAAACCAAGAGATTCATGAAGAAAAGTTTCCATTTCCCTGTTCTTAGTCTAACAAATGGTCTAATATAAACTTTACTAGGAGTGAAAGAAAATATACAGATTATGAGGGACTTTCGACCAAAAAAATAAAAACCAAATAAACAAAACTAGTTAAAAATATACTAGCAAGCTTAAAACATTTTATAATGACAGAAAAGATGGTCCAATTAGTTCTTGAACTTTTTTTTTTTTTTTAATTTTATTTATTTGACAGAGAGAAACACAGCAAAAGAGGGAACACAAGCAGAGGGAATGGGAGCGGGAGAAGCAGGCTTCCTGCAGAGCAGGGAGCCCGATGCGGGGCTCGATCCCAGGACCCTAGGACCATGACATGAGCTGAAGGCAGACACTCAATGACTGAGCCACCCAGGCGCCCCTAGTTCTTGAACTCTTATCCGCAGTCAGAAACCTTTAGATAGGTCACTTCTCAGATCACAGACTGCACTCCTAATTCCAGACAGTCGCTTTCCAAAACATGTAGAAACCGGGCTATAAACAAATAACACATCAAGAACAGGAAAAAACCAGCTCTAAGTAGATGTATTCTGGTCAGCTACCAGAATGAACATATGAGGAGCAGCACGTTGCTGCCAAGATTTTTAGAATTTACGTTAGGAAGTAGATTCGATGTTTTTTTCTTTGGTGTGATTTTTTTTTTTTCCCCCTGAATGAATTCGGAAGAAAAGACTTCAAGTAAAGCCTTCCAGGGAGAACTGGTCACGGAGAGAGATGCCCTCCAAATGTTTCTGCTCCTGTTCAGGCTTCCTTGCTCTATTATTAGAGTGCACGCCTGAAAGGGCTGGATCTTGAAAAACTGGCCAGGCGTTTAATTCAAGGTCAGCGTGCCTTGGCGAGTCCTTCGGCTTCAAAGTCCTGCCCACGCTTTGCAGACAATTTGGATGGTGACCGTTTTAAGCAGGGGATTCGTTAAGGGAACTGTAAACAAACAAAACAAAGAGCTTTGGGGGCAAGTGAGCCTTTTACTGAATGATTTCGGCTGCCAAACTTCCCTTACGGTGACTTAATGGCTGCCCTCTCCGAGTTCAAGTTCATTGAAATTAATGGTAGTGTTTCTCAGGGCTTCTCCAACGGGGCTGCCCTCCTTTGTCTTTACTTGGAAAGAGTATTTACTACCATGGACACATCTCACACGGCATCTCTGCGGCAAAAACCTCCCTACAAAGCTTCTGGAACCAACGTGGGAATTCCTGCTTTTGCAGAACACCATAAAACACTGACATCTTCTAAAAGAAAGAAAAAAAAAATCTAAATCTGTGACATGAAATCCCAGCCAAGAACATGCACGCCCGCAAAACAAATAAACAGAACAAGCTGCGGAATTAGACGCGACTGGATGACTGGATGTTAGCGCGACTTCTGTGAATTGTTGCTGGATAACGTCTTCCCTGGTTTTGTTGTCTAAACAGTAGCAGATGCCAGAGTCTACCATGACATACTTGGGAAAACCAGGATAATGTGGACCGGTGTTACCCCAGAGCCTTCTGCTTGACCTGGAGGAGAGCGCTTCCATTCGGGGAGGTCGGTGCAAGCCCAAGAGGTGGACTAGCACTCCGGGGGTGGGTTCCAGGGCCGTGGCTCCCGGAGTTCCAGGGCGCGACACCGGGGCCCGCCGCCAGAGGCCAGGCTGTGCGACACGGAACCTCGGGGGCAGGTCCGCCAGAGGTGCCTAGGAATCCAAGTCTATCCCGTGCAGAGAGAGAGAGGCCCTCAGCGGCTCCCAGGAGCCATCAGATGTCTGCATTTGAAAGCTTACTGTCTGATTGCTCTCGGGCCCTTCCAAACAAACCAAAGGAAAAGAGAAAACCTGCCAGGCGCTACCGCAAAATCCCGGCCCGGCCCGCACCAGGGCAGCAGAGTCACCACCCGTGGCCGCAGACCCGCCCACCTACATCACGGGCAGGAGCCTGTAACTTGTCCACTTACTCGAAGGCTCTCTCTCCCTCTGCGTCTGACAGGGAAGCCCCCAGTGGTCCTCGGTCGGGTTAGATCGCAAGGACCAGGACCTGGCTTCCATCATATTCCACCTCCCTTCCAAGATCATGGCTCCGAGACAAAAAAAAGGCTGATCCAAGTATGACAACTCAGACGAGCTGAAGCCCGTGAACTACGGCGGAAAAGACAGCGGCCGGGCGCCGGGAGACTGCAACTCTTTGGCTCGGTTTCTTCCCATACGTAAACACAACCTAAGGTACTCGATCGGTCTCAGCGAGTGTTTGATTGCAATTCAGCCCCTGGAGTCAGCGTGCCTGGGTTCAAATCCTGCCTTCGCTCTTTGCCAGTTGCACAAGATGCAAACCCCATTATAAAATGGGGAGGAGACACAGCCTCTACCCCAGGGGATTAGTCAGAATTCACTGAATATGTATGGACTTGAGACCGTCTGGCCCGAGGGAAGCCCTAAGTGTCAGGAGCAGCGAACACATTTGCTGACCACACACGATCCTCCCCTGATACTTCTGTTTTACGTAGTGCGAATGCACATGTAAATAAGCACATCAGCTCTAGCTCTCTGTTAGTTCTCGGAATTTTCAAGAAAACTCTGGGAGTTGATGTCAAATTATCAAGAGCAGTGACTCATTCAACTGAATGGCAAACAATGGCAGAATTAATTGGATTCTACTTTAAGACTCCGGCAAGCAATTATTTATATTCTTGAGAAGCACCGATTTGAGTAAAAGGTCTCTGTTAAGTGACGCGGCAGACGACAGATACTCGAGCAAGAGCAAGGCGCTGTAGAGCTGACTTTGGCGCTAGGACCCTAAGGCCTTGCACTTGCTAAGTAAACAGACGACGGCCAGGGAAGGGTCGCTAACCCAAACGTACCTCTTTTGACACCAACCCCTGCCCCTCAAGTTTGTAAGGCTTTTCAAAGCATTTTGAGTACTAAGAAAAATTATCATAAAATATGTGAGAAGGCAACAAAGGCATAAATAAACTACAATTACTTTTGAACTTGACTTTGCTTTAACGCAAAAAACTGGCCTCGGTATTTCCATTTATTACTTTAAAACAATGTGTGCCGAAGTGACTTCACTGTGGCATATTAGAGTCCTATATTAAAATGTTACATTATTCTTCTGATAGAGAACTTTCATTAAACTTCATTTCAGTCAGTGATTTGCCTTATCAACCTAATAAAATTTTATGTTTCCTGTTTGAAAGCAGCAATGACAATAAATGCAATCTCTCTAGTCTGGAACTTAAAACATTTAATATAACCACTTAGGTCCTGGGCCCGACTTCCTTAAAACGACCTCAGTATAAAGCGTGACCGTTTCCCCTAAAAATCCTAGAGCCAGTGTTCATGTGGATTCAAGCAAGTGTTTTACTTACTTCCCACAAAAAGGTGCTCAGGAAAAAGAGAAGGCATTTAAATTACGGAGTTAAGGATTAAAAATAAAATGTGAGTAGGGGAGGCTGTGGGGTAATTACTAGAGGGCGGACTCATGGAAAACTGTCCTCGCTATTCACACAGTTGAGCTAGCTCAGGAGGTCTTTCTGGCACCACTAGGTTGAGTTACAGATAATCTTACAGCAAATGTTATTTAATAGTAAATCATATTAAAATGCTATCTATAGAGCCTTAGCATCGGGCTGATAAGAAAGCAGTCAATAGAAACTCACTGAATGAGCGGAGATAGTCTAGTATCTTTTCCAGATGAATCCATATGCATCCGGGGCTATTTGCGTCAGGCTCTAAGAAAAATGGCACCACACAGAGATCCTATTCCATTACTATTTTTAAGAAAAGGTCCAATCTAGGGGCGCCTGGGTGGTTCAGTGGGTTAAGCCTCTGCCGTCGGCTCAGCTCATGATCTCAGGGTCCCAGGATCGAGCTCTGCATCGGGCTCTCTGCTCAGTGGGGAGCCTGCTTCCTCCTCCCCCTCTGCGTGCCTCTCTGCCTACTTGTGATCTCTCCTGTGTGTCAAATAAATAAATAAAATCTTAAAAAAAAAAAGACATAAACAATCTTTTCATTACCAGAGAATATGATCTAAAATAAGCACATCACTCACTTTCTAGGTCTTAGGGGGAAAAAAATCTTTATATAACAAAAACATTTTCATTACACTGTTATTTATAAGTTGTTGATAACGCTGGGTATTAAGCCTCCGTCTCTGGCAGCAATCTCTCCTGATTACAAAAGGTTTGCCAGTATTTTTTTTAGTTAATAGTGTTTCAAGGTTTGTAAATGTTTTGTCAAGTTTATTCTCTTTTTGAGACAATGTGATCAAACACACACACCGTGCACTGAAGTTCCGGCAGGGATGCTCCCCAGTTGCGGGGACTGGGATGGTCCCCGTTCACCTTCTTTTATTCCCGACTCCCAGTTTTGATAAATTTTAAGGTGCTGCCTTAGAGCTAGATAAGGGCAGCCATGGCTGCCCTTCCTAAGGACTGTCCTTTGAGACTCAGGAGCTCCTAAGCACCGCCCTGGACCCACGAGGGTGAGCACACGTACCGACACACGTGCGCAGTAACTGAAAACCAAGGAAGGCGTGGTGCTCTGCATTTCAGATGAAGCTAAAGTTTCCTCCTCTGATTTTAAAAACAAATCACCGTGCTTCTCAAAGGACCTCATTTTAGGACCCACCACAAACGAGATAGAGGATCACCGTGAACTGGTAAGTTACTTAAAGGAGAATCGATTTTGAAAAGTCAAATCGCTGGCGAACCAAATGCCCCTTGAATGTGTTTCAGACTAAACCTCTTTTACAGAACCTACAGTTTGACTCGTCTGGTGATGAGAAATCGACGGGCGAGGTACTCGGTCCTGATAGCACATCTGCCGCAGAAAACCAAGTTCTTGGTAAAACCTCCCTATCCAGCGTTGGCTTTGCTTGTGCCCGCGGCTGGTGTCAGATATTTTGGCAAAATCTTAAAGCCTCTTCAATGGCTTGCCTATACCTGACTATCCCCCTGGACTGGGCTCTGAACTGAACGACGCCTGAGCCTGAGCCTTCTTGAATTCTGGATCCTTCCTGCTGCCCAGGACCTAGCAGACCACTCAAATGCTTGATGAATTGCGCAACTGAAGCACTCCAGCAAGGAGCTTGTCATGCTTTCCCTTTACCTTGTTTTTAACTGTGGCCCATGGAAACGAGCACCTCCATTCTTGCACTCGCTTAAGCAATATTTATTGAACACCTACTATGTGCCAAGCACTGGCGATGGAGAAGCAAACACGAAGTTCTTGTTTTCATGGAGCTTGTGTTCTCGAGAGGTGTCTTTTCAACCGTAGGCTGCAACCCATTAGAGGATCCCAAAATCATTTCGGCGGGTCGTACCAGCATTATGAATGAAACATATGAATGAAATGCCATGGATGGAGTATAGGAATGAAATATAATGGAAGAGAACTTATCAGGGGACATGATCCAGAGCAAGGTTGTTTCCTGAACATTTGGTCTCCGATACGTGTGTGTAATTGTATTATGTAAAACGTATTTCTGACTTGGTCCAGGATAAAACTGAGAACCACCGTTCTAGAAGGGCCCCCCTAAACTGCACCTCAGTTTAAATCTCATTTAAAATGTCTGCTTCCAGCAAAGCCATAAATGAAGCAGGTCAGACAAGCCTGATTCAATAACATGCCGGCACCCCTCTTATGCGTCAGGGACTGCCAGGCGCTGGGGGTACAAGGATGATCAACACCCAGTCCTTGTCCGTAAGGAACTCCTGACGAATGAAAACAACCGCAACGTAGTGTTTAAACAGAAATATGTATATGCAGAGTAAATGAAAAACTCACTTTTTGAATGCTACCCTACAACACACTCTCACTCGCTCCGTCTTTCCCAATGACAAGAGCGCGTGTATAATACGTAAATCGCTTTAATCGACGTTCTGGCGAGTCGGCTGCCCACAGTCACGTGACGAGGGGCCGAAATGCAAACAGAGGCCGGGCTTCACAGTCCGCACCTACGGGTTCCTACCGTAAGGCTCTACCTTCAGCAGAGTCTCACATGCCCTTGGTTTTTCTGGAAGCATCCTGAACAACCTCACAGTGAGATGGAGACGACTACTAAGTCATCCTTTTCCCCGAAGTGTGAAGTTACGGTGACCCACTCCGGCACCACCAGAGACCCAGTCTTTGCCTAAATGTCATATGATGTGTCCACCCGGTCGCTAACACAGTAAGGTAGAGATCTCCTACTCTGGGAGCTGAAAGGAGAGGGAGAATCTAGAAGGTACGGTCCTTTTGGAAAGAATTGCAACTGTCCTCCAAGCGGACCACTCTCTTCATACCGTTCAGTAAACCAGAGTACACGCAACAGATTGAGAACCAGTGGAAAGAGCTAACGTGTAAAATTCCTTATGTGGTGGTTCCTTTTACTTTTTGCCGGACAATGAGCTAGAAATTATAACTGGGCTATGGTATATTAACCAGTCTTAGGCCGAGCTGTTTATTTTCACAATTTCCATCAATGTTTATAAGGGCCTAGAAATTAGTTCCCTTAAGTTCATCAGGCTGAAAGGCTAAAGACCAGCTGTCAACTCCAACATTCAACAGGGGGGAAAAAAAAAGGCTTTATGTAATTAACCCCAGTGGTAGGCGTACGCTACAATGAAGATTTTAGAGCAAATGTCAAACATCCAACAGCCTGCTTTTAATGCCTCCATTTGGGCGCCACTTTGTTCCCTGAAGGGGAACACTCCTCGAGATCCACTGAGGAACTCGGGTCACTTAGGTGTTGTGACTGTGCAAAGGATACGGACGGGGAGCTCATTTTGCTCCTATAATCGGGCAACAACTACACTGACACACTGCTAACACCTTCTAGAGCTTATCATGGACCAGGTCCCATTCTGTGCATTTCATGTAAGTTGCCTCAAGATCCGTACAATAACCCTCTGGACTGGATACACTACGATTTCCATTTCAGCAAGGAACCCTCCATTTGGCAGGAAACAATTTTCCCAGGTCATGCAGTTAAAAAGCCGGATGCAAATCCACATGGGCTGACTGATTCCAGACCACACCACAAAGAACTGCACACACTACTCAGGAAAATAGATTCCAGACGGCAGATGGCAGGCCTGACCAGGGAGGGGATCGTGCACGGCTTCTGGCTGTCCCCGCCTCAGTTGCGGCTCTTGGTCACATCGATACTCTCGTTTCGAACCAGTGCAGGTGACTGGGACTCTCACGTGCCACCTGACAGGCTAGGGAGGTCCATCACGTCCGCAGAGCAGCAGGTCCCTCGAGGGGAGCAGCAGCCATGAGCGAGATGACACAGTGGAGAAAGGAACCGTTTCAAGATGACGAGCCCTAGGGGAACCCAACACACCTTTTAAAAAGTAATTACAATGTACCAAGTTCCGGGAATAAAGAGTAAGACCCTGTCTCTGCCCTCAAGCTCACGGCAGAGTAAGGAGCTTCAACAGGTGCGCTGCCGAATTACTGTTTATACCCACACAAGGACGAGCAACTGGAATGGATGAAGGGGCCTCAGAGCCCACAGCCCCGGCCTGCTTCCTTGTGGGCCTTCTGAAAGTGACACCCTTCCACAGAAGGTGATTAAAAAGACACAAACCTCCGGCTGGAGAGCACGGAACACAACGGTGGATGGCCAGCGGAGATAATGTCGAAGGATCTCTACTCGGTTCAAAAGGAGGACGGGCAATTATTCGCATACCAACCGGAGGGACGATTCTGAGAGAGAAGTCCCTGCACCGGAGTGCGGGGTTGGGACCCCCCCCCCCAAGTGCACACACTGGGGGGTCTGACCTTGAATCGGGACACGGGGACTCCCATTCCACGTACAGGAGGCAGGGCGGAGAGCACCCCGACAGTGGGGTGGGGGGACAAGCAGGTTCTCTGCAGGGCTTTTTTTTAAGTGAAGTAAGCAGTGAGGTTACTCACGGAGAATGAGAAATACCGTAGTTTTGGAGAGTGGGAAAGTCAGATGGCCGGAGAAATCAGGACACGCTGCCCAGACAGCATGGAGGGGCCCCTTGGGGCCTGAGGGGTTTTCTCTAGGTGCACTCAGCTGCCCAGATGGAGATGGCGAGTTCAATCTAACCGGGGCTGCCACAGGCAATGACTGTGATGGTAGACGACGGAATCTAACTCCGATGAGGGTGGAGTAAGGGAGTGATTATTTTAAGGCACCGGCTCACATGACTTCCGGGGGTGCCAAGCGTAAAGTTGGCAGGGCCAGCTGGCAGGCTGGAGACCCAGGAAGAGGTGATGTGGCAGCTCCTCTGGAGGCTGAATTCTCTCCCTCTTAGGGGAACCTCAGTATTTTCTCTTGGGGCCTTCAACTGATTGGATGAGGCCCACCCATACTATGGAAGATAATCTGCTTTACTCAAAGTCTACTGACTTAAATGAAGAGACTTTTAACTACAGAAAACTAAGGGTTGCTGGAAGGGAGATGGGGGGATGAGCTAAACAGGTAATGGGAAGTAAGGAGGGCATTTGTTGTGATGAGCACTAGGTGTTACATGTTAGTGATCAATCACTAAATTCTACTCCTGAAATCAGTATGATACTGTGTGTTAACTAACTAGAATTTAAATGTAAAAAGATGTTAATCGCATCTGAAAGATGCCTTCACGGCAACATCTAGACTAATGTTTGACTAAAACCTGGGACTAACTTGACCTAGTCAAGTTGACACATACAATTAACCATTACAGAAATAATCACAGATGTAGGGGATTTTTTTTTTTTTTTTTTTGCTACTGCCCACTCATGAGTTCCAGAAAGCACAGAGTGGAAGTTACTTTGGCGGCAGGGGGGTGGAGGGAGAGGTGAGATTAGGACAAATTAATAGAGAAATAGCACTTTCCAGGAGAAGGAGAAATATAATGCGGTGGTTAAGGGCACAGACTTTATTTACTGTCAGAGCTTGTGGTTCACGACTGTGCTCCACCACTTACGGTGTGACTCTGAGCAGGTTCTTCAGCTAAACGTGTGTCATCATCTTGAAAAGGGATAATAATATGAGGCAAGGGCTCACATGTTGTAATCACTCAAAGTTCTTGTATCACGGGGAGACCTGATATTCTAACACCTGTCAATTCTCCCTCAAAATCATTCGTAAATTTAATGTCATCGCACTTAAAATTTCAGTGAGGGTTTTTTTTTTTTTTTTTGACGAACTGATTTTAAATTTTACTTGAAAAATTAACATGTGAGAAACATAAAATTCCAAAAGAGAGTGAGAGACACTTCTGTCACCAGCAGCAAACCACGTTGGAATATTGCAATTACACATCTGGTAATGGGACGGGAAGTGGCAGCTAAATACCTAAGTGGCCCAGAAAGTCAGGAAGACAGACTTCTAGATCCATGATAACTTAGTATCGCATGACTGTGGTATGTGCCTCCAATCGGCATGGAGAACCAAGGACCATTCAATCAACAGTGTTGGGATGATTGGCTTTCCACTTGGGAATAAACACGGAGACTCGTTCTGTAACTTTAGACCAGGGAAAGCCTCCCCAGGGCTGACAGAACCCAGAAAGGTCCTAAAACAACAGCAGTTTTGACCGCGTGTGATTTAAAACTTCTGTGAGGCAAAAAAGACACCCTAAATATGCTTAAACACTTACTAGGGGATTTAATGTATTTACGGTCATTTCCTGATTCCTGTATTTGGTCCTACTTGTCTTCATTCCGCATTTTTCTTTTTGTTTTCGCTCTTACATTGTATGAACTGTGTTCTTTCTGCTGTTTTCCCTCTAGATATAACTTTCTCCCAACAATACTTTTATAAGACAAAACCTGCACACACAAAATTTTCCAATGCCAACCCAGAGCGATTGCTTCTGCTGACTTAACTCCTCCCTCTCACCAAAGAATTGGTCAATATAATCTGAGACTTAATCCTCTTAACATCATGTTCATTCTCTGTGATGAGCAATTCCGGGCACGGACACTGGGGGGGAAAATATATATATATATAATGTATGTGTGTGTGTGTGTGTGTGTGTGTGTGTGTGTGTGTATGTGTGTACACACACGATAGGAGACGGCATTGCCAATTGAGAAGTGGAGCCCGCAGCCTTTTCTTTTACCCTGTCGTCACTCCATTCTTAAGGTCTGAGTCATTTTTTCAGCTCCCCAAGAGGTGCCTGATACTCTCTAGGTCCTTTTGCACGAGTGACAACTTGAGAAGCCATAGCACTCAGACCAAAATGTTTTCCCTCCCAATGCTCTGTAGATAAATCTCCATTTTATTTAGGCTTTGGTGTCATGAAAAAGGAGTCTCAAGTTAGCTTGATTTTTGTCCCTTGTAGTAACTTTTTTGCCCGTGTGTCTTTGTAGGGCCTTCTACTTTATCCTTAACATTTAAAAGTTAAACTAGGCTTTGACTGAATGTTCCTTTTTTTGTCTCAAAAAAATTTTTGTAAAAATTTACATTCAATTTAGTTATCACACAGTGTATTATCAGCTTCAGGAGTAGAGTTGATGATTTATTAGTTGCACAGAACACCCAATGCTCATTCCGTCAAGTGCCCTCCCTGATGCCCATCATCCAGTTACCCCCTCCCCCCCTCCAGCCACCCTGTTTCTTAGAGTTAAGAGTCTCTTACAGTTTGTCTCTCTGTCTTTATCTTTTTTCCCCTCCCCTTCCCGTATTCACTTGTTTTCTCAAATTCCATAAACGTTCCTAACTTTTGGCAAATTCTGCCTAGCACTTGATCCTTTCAGGGCCTGACGTTGACCCTTCTACTCAGAGTTCTCACAGATTTTCTAAACCTTGCTATTTTCTCCTCAGTTTTCAATCTCTTGTTGTAGTTTTTCATCAGGCAATGTTGCTCTTCCCCAGCGTTGTGGAAACTATCCTCATCTCAGACCGCCTGCTCGATTTTCAATGATCCTCATGAACCTGAGACTATCAATCAGAAATTCCCCTCAAAACCTCTCTTACTTCTTGCCGTACGATTTGCTTAGGAGGCACGTGGCCTGACTTACCGTTTGCACTTGCACACCCTCTGCCTGGAACGTTCTCTCCCTACACAGCCATGTGGTGTACCCCTTCACCTTTCAGAAGTGTCGTCTTCTCGGTGAGGTCTTTCTGGGCCACTCTATTGGAAACTGGAGTAGAAACTACACTACACTATCCTGACCTCCACTCTCCTAGCCCTCCTCTGTTTTGTTTTCCTGTTTAGCCCTACTGCCACTTCATAAACCATATTATTTTTCACTCGTGTCCGGTATTTTTGCTATATGCATCTTGGCCGTAGATATTTTTGCCACCAACCTTTCTGCTGCATAACCAGTTGGCTGTAAGAAAATTCGGTCGTAAAAGATAAAATAACCAGATGACAGTTTGACTTCATTTCTCCGAGGATGCATCGAGCGCCCTCGGCAGGGTTAACGTACCGAAGCTAGTTGTCGGTTATTTCTCCATTAACAGAGCTCCTACTTTTACGTTAGATAAATCTTAGCTAGCGATCTCTACACTGACGCGTAGACATGGTGCTCTTAAAATAGTGGCTGGTAACAACTATATATATCGACTTGATAAAAAATACGGTGAGGGAACCTACTGGAAGTGTGAAATAGAGTGTAAAGCTAGACCGTGTGCTGTACTGTGCTAGCACCCGAGAACACCGTAGTCACAGCGATAACAAAGCTCAGTTACAAATGCATTACAGCGTTAGCGTTTCCACGCTTCCCGTAGAACTTTGGAATGTCTGTCGACGAACATGTGACAACACGCCAAGGCAAAAAAACAGCAGTGTAGGAGGCTTGCACAATACAATGCAAAAGCTCAGTTCCAAATATGCATCCTGGTATTTGGAAACTGATACCTGTCTTAATGCAGGGAGAAACTTTAGCCAAAGAAGCAAAACTGTGATGCTCAATAAGATGAATCAAGAGCCCCCCTCCCCCCCCAAGAAAAGAAAAAAGAAAAGTATACAACTACAAACCAAAGACTTTGAAGACAAGTGCCTGGTACAACCCACAAAATCAGATCAGTTGTTTGCACAATACTGCCATGAGTCTACATGCGTTTTAAATACATTCAGATATGCTGTATTTTGCAATAAAGTCTTTTAATTTTGTTATTCATTTTTCATGATTAC
>CM053618.1:52297168-52317231 GCA_028646535.1 Procyon lotor
CTGCAGGAAGCCTGCTTCTCCCGCTACCATTCCCTCTGCTTGTGTTCCCTCTCTCGCTGTGTTACTCTCTGACAAATAAATAAAATCTTTAAAAAAAAAAAAAAATAATACATTATATGTTAATTTAAAAAATGAAAAAAAAAATAATTCCCTGAGGTCAAATAAGAATACATCCTGATCTTTAGATGATCTGTGTTTGCCATGGGCAGGGGCATGTCTAGGGGTGCCACTGCCTTGAGTCTTCTGGGCAAACAATTCCGGGATATATAGCCATACAAGAACCTACCCATGGCTACCAATCGTTAGAACAAACTTTTCTTTTTCTTGATCTTTCTGATCACTTAGTTACTGATGTCACTGAAGGGTTAAGAAGGGCACAAATTTAATCCTGACTTACTCTTAACCTTGAGAATATAGTCCTCTGATAACACAGGATGATGTAGGGAGGATATCCAATTTGATTCTCTATCTTGAATTCCCCCTCTCCTGACTAAGTTGACAAATGTCTTTAGGCTAAAGTAGACTGTGGGCTCTGGTGTTCTGCTTTTTTTCTCAAGATTCCTAATTTCCCTGTCTTTGGGCTAGTAGTTCCCACCCTCTTGTCGGTTATTTGGTGCTTTTAAGGTGGCTCTAAAAGGCTGCTGTTTGTAGGTTTTGTAATATGTTTGTTTTGTTTTGTTTTGTTTTACATTCAATTGATTAACATATAATGTATTATTAGTTTCAGAGGTAGAGGTCAGTGATTCATCAGTTGTATGTAACACCCAGTGCTCACATGTTTGTTTTTAAGAGCAAAAGTTTGTCCATAGAACCTACCTGCCACTCCTAGAAATGAAAGTCTCCAAATCATTCCTTAGTTATTTATAATGAAATGGTTTTTAAACAGATGATCACATCCACAAAATATATTTTTTAAATGGTTCCTCTGGGTAAATATTTTCAGTGATTACAATCCAAAAAATATACATGCATGTTGGTTGAGTTACAGACCAAATTTGAGGACCACTTAAGTGACAACTGATAAGCAAAACTTGGAGAACATGCTTACATTTCACAAAAGAAACTATTAAAATCTTCAAGCCTAATTATGTGCAAGAACATCTTTATAAAGTTATTTTAATGATTACATATGAAGAAAAAGTATGGTATACAATAGAACACAAGTGGAAATTTGACAATTAGCTCCTTTCCTTGAACATGAACTAGATTTACTTTTAACGTAATAACCTCTACAACCTTCAAATTTTTATCATGAAAGATTGTATATCTTGTGTCATACCACTTAGCATCCAACATATGAATAAATAAAACTTGTCTCAGAAATAAGATTTTTTGCAAAGGTTGGTTTAGAGGCACAAGGTCTCTGTTCTAATCACACCAGATGAGCCAGAACCAAATTATCTCTCCGAAGATATCCAGATGGATCTATCTATCTCTCTATAACAAAGAACTACCACCAGAAAAGTAATTTAGGAGCACTGGGTGTAGTGCAAAACAATAAATCTTGTAATGCTGAAAAAAATAAATAAAATTAAAAAAAAAGAAAAGTAATTTAGGGGATATAAGGACTATAGTTACTGTGCGTTAAGAATGTGAGGCTTATAATTTTTTGCCTCTTAATATCACACATGTTCTGTAAATGGCTTTATCCTGGAAACGTAGAAACTTTCTGGAATGCTGAGATGAAACATGCCCCAGATGGAAGAAAATCACAAGGAACGTATATAAAAAGGCAAATGGATTTTTTTAATTACTCAAAAACAAGAGAAGAATTTTCAGGCAAATAATTCCTCCTCGTCTCCAAAATTACTGACAACGTGATATCTGTAATTATTTTAAAACCTCAAAGAAGAAATGAAAAGGTTCAGAGACAAGGGGATCAGGAAACAGGAGTGCGTTGGTTGTACATAAATGAAAATAGGAATGTTGCGATGACAAAAGCAAATGAAGAGGGAGAGAGAAGCAATATAAATAAAAGGACTTCTTAAGATACAATTAGCAGAGAAAATAAGAAAAATGTAACAAAGGAAATCTAATATGTCCATGATTGGAGTTTCTGAGGTAGAAAAGAAAAGAAATTGAAAAAAATGCTAAATATATTCTTTTTCTTACCTAAAGAAAAATTTAAATCTATCCTGAAAATATTCATTGTCCCCATTCCCAGTTTCCTGTTTTACACAAACATTCATTTTCTTTTCCAGACAGTTACATTTTTTCAGAATGTAAATTATGAGGCAGTAGATGACTACTTCAAGTTGCAGTAAGTATGACTTTCAAAAGAACCTGTTCAATGTGAAATGTGCTATTGAGATGATTGATTTGTAGATATTCTTTTATTTACATGGCCTCGTGTCATTTTAAATATCCAGATTTCAAATCTCTTTAAGTGTCTGGTTAGATGTGAAATTATTATTCTGTATAAAAATGTAAAATGCTCCTTGTAATTAAATGAAACCTACCTGGAGGTTTCCATCTGTCCAATTGAAGATGTAGAAAATGGGCTATTTCTTTTTTTAATTTAAAATCAGTTAATTAACATAGAGTGTATTAGTTTCAGCCGTAGAGTTTAGTGACCCATCAGTTGCTTATGACACTCAGTGTGCCCATTGCGTCAAGTGAAAAATGGGCTATTTCTTAATTCAGTAATTTTGAAGCCCATGTTATCATTCGTTCCCATCCCAAAGCCTTTGCATACTATCCTTGGGCAAACTAGAATTCTAAGATGAGAAGGTCTTTAACTATGAGTAGAATCAGAGAAAACATCATCTTTGATTCTTGGAAAAGGTAACACCTGAGCACGTCATTTCTGGAGGAAGCAACTGACCTGGAATTGTGTCTTGAGGCATTTCTATGGCCATCATTATGTCCTGACTCGATAGATTTTTCTGGAAATATAGCACTGTTTTTCTAGGAAAAAGTCCATTTTTCCTTAGGCTGCTGCCCCTCCTAGTGAGCTTGTGCCAAGCACTTTGTAGGTGCTCAAAACACACGGTGAACAAATAAGATGGAATTCTGCCATCATGGAATGTATCTCTAGCAAGTAACCAAATAAATGAACAAGGTAATTTCCAATAGTTACAAGTGCAGTTAGGAAAATAAAAACAGGAGGGCACCCTCAGTTGGTTGAGTGTCCAACTCTTGATCTCAGCTCAGGTCATGATCTCAGGGTCATGGGACTGAGCCCCATGTCAGGCTCCACACTCAACAGGGAGTCTGCTTGAGGTTTCTTTCCCTCTCCCACTGCCCCTCCCCCAGCTCTCTTTCTCTCTTTAAAATCAATCAATCTTTTAAAAAGAAAGAAAGAAAGTACAACAGAATGAAGTGGTAGACAGGGTCACTCTCTGCTCAGGAAGGGGACACAGAAAAGACTGTTCTAGAGACTGTCATCAAGGGAGGCTCAATTCATCCCTCCTCCCCTCACCCACCAACTTTTCTCTCGATGCTTCTAATATTGTGGGTTCCTTGGGGTATTTTTGGTTTGGGGGATATTTACTCAGAATTCTTTACTCAGATTGTCCAAGGTACTTCAGGTCAGTCCAAGACTTGACCAAAAATACCAAAAGCTTTGAAGTCAGCTGTGATAGGGGGAAAAAAAAAACCTTCCTATAAGAAAATTTGCATAGAAAATTATAGATGCAATATTTACTACGGTGTCCTTCATAGATCTGGACTATGTTACTGTATTTAGCAAATCAAAGACTCCATCACACTGGGAAACAAACCATAGTTGGCATAATTATAAGATGCTTCCTGATTTCAAGGGTGTTAAATGAGAAAAAATATGTATCTTAGCATTGATGAAATACGGTACAGTGATTTAAAAATATAAAATGTGCTATTTGTCTCCTCATTTAATACATTTTATACATAATATATGACAAATAAATAAATATTAAAATGTGATGACTATTGGAAGAAAAAGAACATTTGTTGGGGGTTAGTTTTTCCCCAGTTTTTTTCAAAAAGTAAAAACCTTAAGGGTTTTATTGATACTTTGATCTCAGCTCAGGAGTATTGATACTCTTGATCTCAGCTCGGGTCATGATGTCAGGGTCATGGGATCGAGTCCCATGTCGGGCTCCACACTCAGCAGGGAGTCTCAATAAAACTTTCACAACTTTTTCAGCGATTTTTGACCTCTCCCGTTTTTTGTCTGGGCACAAAACGATTCTTAGGCACTTCAGAACCTAGAAATTTGATCTCACTTTTGCTTCCACTCAGATCATAATAAGCAGCATAATGTGGCTCAGAAAACTAATCTCATAACTTACTCTTTATGGTTCCAAAAGTGTCATCGACAGAAGGAAAAGATCCACAGAGGCTAGAGAAAGAACAAATAAAGCAGCTGTGGTCTTCTAAGATCACCCGAAAGCAAGACCAGATGTTAGCTGCATAGCCTCCTCCTCCAGGGAGGGTGTTAATGAAACGGGGTTGGCGGTGGGGGATGGAAATGTTGTTGGATGCTCATCTCTGTTTCCCATTGAGCCGACCCTACACTAGCCCGCCAGGAGATGAGGCTGACTTCAGGGAGTGACCACAGTGCCTTCGTAGAAGCATAGAGCAGTTGCCCCCACCACCCCTTCCCAGGCCTCTAGGATTCCTCCTGGGGTGCAGTCATCCAGTGTCCATGGGACTGTCCATGGGCTCTACGGGAAGGTAGACGCGGTGCCTGCCTCCCTTGGGATTCTCTAACCACCTGCGTGTGCCATTTCTCCTAGACACCAGAACATGGGCCTTCAGCTTGTACAGTTTCGGCCTAGTGAATATGGAAGAGCATGTCCAACAGCCCAAAAGGTAAATGACAGAGGTGGATCAACAACTTTACTTTGATAAGGCCACAGGCGGAGGGCTAGGGAACCCTCACAGGCCTGCCATGCAGGAGCCCCATCCCGGGGAAGTGTGGGTCTCTGTCTCCCTGGGCGGGGGGCGGGGGGTGGCGTTATTTCACTTTGGAGACAGACCACAGTTGTGTCTTCGAGGGGCTTACCATCGAGAGAGCGAGGTGTAGAAGCGCATGCAAAAGTGGAAAATGATTAGTTTCTGGAGATAAAACTGTGTAAAGGAAAACTGAAATGGATGAGAACTCAAGTGGGAATGGGAACTCAAGTCTTCTCTGACTCAGGTGTCAGAGAAGACAACCAGTCAGATCCACATTAATCGTTTCTTCATTCAAAAAAATTTTAAAAGCTAAAATTTGTTGTGTACCTACTGTGTTTCTTTGCTTCAATCTGTTTCTAGGCAATGGGAGTTACAAAGATGAAAAGACAGGCTCTTCCCTAGGGGCAAGCCAAAGCTAGCCTGAGGGAGTATAAGACACACAGTTTATCAGAGAGCCCGGAAGAGTGGGCAGCCGGGGAGGGGCAGGGTGAGGCATAAATTGTTGAAGAGTAAGTGAAAAGCCAACAGGCTGGTTTTAAGGTTTTAAACATCCAGGAGGATGTTTACAGAAAGGAAAAAAAGGGATAAAGGGATAGTGGGTCTTGACTGGAAAGATTTGAGGACCTCAGTCAACCAAGGGTGTCATATGGATAGATTAGTAAAGACAAAGGACAGGCCCATGCTTCTGAGCACATTGGAAGAGAAAACCAAAGATCTCATCATGATGGGACACCAAGGACTGTGGGTAGAGTTGCTGACAGAACAAATCAGGTCCTGTGTCCGAGATCAAGTGGTGCCTTTCCAATGAAGGCGGAGAGGTCTGGGTTTAGCAGGTGTAACTCTTTAAATCCATCAAGCTCCTCTGGACATGGTTCTCTATCCCCTGATCTCCACGTCCTTCTCCAAGGTACGGAGTATTAGAGTTTTTTTCAGATTCACCTTGTGTAGAAATGCAACCTACAGCACATGTTTAAGACCGATAGCAAGTGTCTAGATCCCACTTAGGAAACCTGGAGTGGGGGGGAGGGGGTGTCCGGCCCTGCGGAATCAGATGGGAATAGAAATAGGCATCCTAGTCAGGGAGGAACCAGGTGTCCAGTTAGAAAGAAGTCAAGTGAAGAGCTAAATGTGTTACGTATGAGTCAGGGACAGGCCGGAAGAACAGAGTGGACGATCATGGTTATAGACGTGCTGGCAAAAGATGAGATGGGGTTAGTTCTCTGAGATCCCGATGTCGAAAAGCAGAGGACTAACCTTCCAGCCTTGTGAGCAGTAAGGGTAACAAGAAGCAAAGACAGGAAAAATGTGATCAAAAAGAAAGAGTAAAACAGCACAGAAGAGTGTAACAAAGCCCTCCATTGAAAAGGTTATTCTTTCAAATGTACAATGTAATCGCTTTTTGCCATAGTAACGTTTTAGCGCATGTGAAATGGAACCACACGTCTCACCACTTAAATTACTTCATTTTAGATGTTCCAAATAGCTGTTGGCTGTGATCCTACGAAATACATTACTGTCAAAGGGCAAGTATATTTGTATTTGACTTGTCTTCCTGTTTACCTTTTCAGACAAATGGTGAACTCCACGGTGATTACCAGAGGTACTATTAGCCTAATGACTGACGTGTTCACCACACAATCCGAAAATTGAACTGACAGTTTGTCCAAACCCGATTTGTTTGAACTTTGGGCCAAGTCAACCCTTACATCTGAATCATAAAAAGGATTAACCCCTTTCCCTATTGCCAGCATTTTTCTCCACCTTCCTTTATTTCTTTTTTTTTAATTAACATACAATGTATCATTTGCCCCAGGGGTACAGGTCTGTGACTCATCAGGCTTACACATTTCACAGCACTCACCATAGCACATCCCCCCCCCAGTGTCCACAACCCAGCCACCCTATCCCTACCCCCTTACCCCCCAGCCACCCTCAGTTTGTTTCCTGAGATTCACAGTCTTACGGCTTGTCTCCCTCCCCAGTCCCATCTTGTTTCATTTTTTTCCCTCTCTACCCCCCACGACCCCCTGTCCTGCCTCTCAAATTCTTCATATCAGAGAGATCATGTGATACTTGTCTTTCTCTGATTGACTTATTTCGCTTAGCATGATACCCTCTAGTTCCATCCACATTGTTGCAAATGGCAAGATTTCATTTTTGGTGACTGCATAGTATTCCAGTGTGTGTGTGTGTGTGTGTGTGTGTGTGTGTACACTACATCTTCTTTATCCATTCATCTGTTGATGGACTTCCCTTTGAATCATCCCATTTCCATCCATCACCACTGCCTCTCTCGCTCTAGAGGCTAGCCGTCATTCCCCGAGAAACAAGAGGGAGAAACACTTATGTCTACTTTCCCTCCTCCTCAAACCAGTTATAATGTCATTTCTGTCACAGAATTGCTTACATCCACATCAGAGAAACCTGCACCATTACCTGTGGGAAATTTTTTTAGAGCAAACTTCACAGAACCCCCCAGTATTCTCCAGAGGACCCCAAGGTGTGACTTGTATTGCCCTTACTGTGGTTCACGATGAAGCCCATTGGATTCTGTCACCCACTGGCCACCTCTGGCTCTCTCCTATATGGGGGAGAATCGAGGTCATTAAGCACAATCCATTCAGTGGAGGGAAAGTGGGTACTCAAGACAGCAACGTACCGCAACTCCCCTCCTGTGGTCAGGAGTGGGGGTGAGCGGGCAGTAGTGACTCTCATCCGAATCGATTTATGGAACGACTTGCTCTCATCCAAAACAGATACCAACTCATCTGCTATCCCAATAACCTTTTGACTACAAATTGTAATAATCGGTTGCTAGACTAACAACCAGGTTTCCCCATGTCAGTCAGCCAGGAATTTGCATTTCCCACAACTCCTTTTCCAGGACACACAAAGGCTAACTGATCTATGTGGTGCATGGCGCCCTGCGCACTGACATCGCTGGGAGTTTCTTGGAAATGGAGGATCTCGGGCCTTGTTCCGCACCCGCTGAGCGAGAACCACTGTTTTAACTAAATATCCCAGAGATGAGCAAGGACATTAAAATTTGAGAATAACTGCTCTAAGCAGCGTTACCAAAATCCATTCCCCATACCACCATGTGTGGTAACACTGCCTGCAGATTTCAGTCTCTTTCTGGGAGGGTCCAGATGGCAATCGTCAAGGCGGGCTGTGCATCAGACCCGCCCGAAGAAAGTGTCTGACAAACACAGATTTCAAAACCTTCCTCCAGGCCTCTTAATCGATAACCCACTATTCTGGAACCTAAAAATGGCCCTAATACCTTGAATTCAAGTTAGAGTGGCCTGAGGTTTTCACAGTGAAGAAAGGAGGCCTATGGAGTCCAAGGTACCTGTGATAAGAGAGCTGTTCACGATGGAGGGCATCTCATGGGGTCTATGTGGGGCTTCAGGGTGGGAAATGGTTTAGACTTCCAATATCTATCGAAACACAGTGGGCGACCAAGGTTCCTTCTGAGTTACAGTGAAAGCAGCCAGCAAAAATGGTCAAATGAATAATTTAACTTACTGAAGACGTCATCGTTTTACAGACCATGACAGCCTATGTTTGCCTGACCACTAACCAGAAATTATGTTCATCCTTAAAGTACCTCCTCACTTGCACAACTGAGTCTCCAGCAGCAATTGGAAATCTGTGTTTAAAAAAAAAATTATGAGGAATAAAATAGCCCAAAGAAATTTATCTTCATTTTGATAAATTTTCATTGAATTTTTCACATGTATCAAATACAAATAAATCAGTATGTTTCAAATTCTGATGTCCTCAGAAACATTTATTTTTTTTTTTAAGATTTCATTTATTTATTTGACAGAGAGAGAGAGATCACAAACAGGCAGAGAGGCAGGTAGAGAGCGGGAAGCAGGCTCCCCGCTGAGCAGAGAGCCCGATGCAGGGCTCGATCCCAGGACCCTGAGATCACGACCTGAGCTGAAGGCAGAGGCTTTAACCCACTGAGCCACCCAGATGCCCCAAAAACATTTATTTTTTAAAATAGAAATGCTAGGGCCATTGTGTACCTGGGTGGCTTAGTTGGTTAAGGCTCCGACTCTTGATTTTGGCTCAGGTCATGACTGAGCCCTGCATGAGGCTCTCTGCTGTGCATGAAGCCTGCTTGAGAATCTCTCTTTCCCTCCCCCACTCTTGTGCATGCACTCTCTCTCTCTAAAATAAAGAAATAAAATCTTAAAAAAGAGAAAAAAAAAAGAAATGCTAGGGCCACACACTAACTCCAGGATTCTAATTCAGTAAGAAATGATTCTGTGATACTCTCAAGTTTGAGAATCACTGAATTAAATGATTAAATGTTTGTGCAAGTGTATAAGGAATAATATTACAACTTTATCATGTTTTATTTTTTGTAGATTTAATAAAAAAGACTGTCTTCAGCATGATTTCTTTTACACTATTGAAAAGTAAGAAATATTTTTTTTTTTAATTTTTATTAACATATAATGTATTATTTGCCCCAGGGTACATGTCTGTGAATCTTCGGGCTTACACATTTCACAGCACTTAATAGCACATACCCTCCCCATTGTCCCCAAAAGTAAGAAATATTTTTAACATAAGCACTGTTCTATATTATTAGCACGAATAATTTAGAATCAGCTGGTATTTATTCCTATTAACAACAATCTTTTCTAATATATATGTTCATTGCTACAAATTTACCTCTAGGTACTTTTGCTGCATCTCACAAATTTTGATAAGTTGTGTTTTCATTTCCATCTAGTTTTAAATCTTTTTTAATTTCTCTTAAGATCTCTTCTTTGATGCATGTATTATTTAGAAGTGTGTATTTAACCTCCACACAATCGGGGAGTATTTTGTAATTTATTTAATTTTTCTGATAACTCCTTACTGACCAAAGTAATGGTTTTAATTTTTAACTTTGAAAAGAGAAAAGAAAAATAAGTAATGAAAAATGTCTTTCTTCCAGGTCGTATCTGAGGAATCAATCATCTAAAAACTTGGTAAGGAAAGTATAATGTTATCAATCAGCCAAATATAGAAAATAACTAAAGCATTTTTCCTTTTCTAGAGAGTAAAATATAATTGGAAAAAATATGGCTGCCCACTGAGACTGGATTTCAGAGAAATGTTTCACCCCGTGGTTGAACTGTAAGTATATATCCTCAGTAAAATTTTTAACTTACTTTGAAAGTTTCAGAATGAAAGTATGACAACAATGCTAATTAATCATGCACTTAAAAATAAATATTTTTGAGCACCTGGTATACACCTCTCTAAGTTTTCAGTACTAGATATACAGAGTTGGACTACCCATGGTGCCTGCATGTTGAGGGAGGTTACAATTTCACTGCTGAGACAAGGCAGGTAAGACAATCTCTCTCAAGAGATCAGGTGATCTCTTCACCCTTGCTTTATTCTCTCTAACCTCTCCCCAAGCTCCTACCAGCCCCCCCACTGTTTCTTGGTTTTTTGTTTTTTTTTTTTTAAGACTTTATTTATTTATTTGGCAAAGAGAGAGAGAGATCACAAGTAAGCAGAGAGAGTGGGGAAGCAGGCTCCCTGCTGAGCAAAGAGCCCGTTGCGGGGCTCGATCCCAGGACCCTGAGACCATGACCTGAGCCGAAGGCAGAGGCTTTAACCCACTGAGCTACCCGGGCGTCCCCGTAACAACCAAACTTTAGTCAAGGCTTCTAGCTTCCAGGGCTCTCTCAGGCTAGAGACAACTCCTGAGAGCTCTCGGGAGGCAGGGGTAGGTGTGGCATAAGGATTCAGGTGCTCCGATTTAATTTTGCTATGAGGGATTTCCCTCTTGGGGAAAGACCCGGAAGGTCTTTCCAGAGCTTTCCAGAAGGTCTCTGCCGTCACATCCTACCTACCACTCCTCTCCCGCGGCACATCTAAGATTCTGTGCTGTGCCCTTGACATCACTATCCTACAGTCCCTCTGTCCGGGGCCCTCTGGGCTGTCAGGCTGGCCAGGCTAATCTGCTGTCTTCTTAAGTTCCGATCTTCTTCTAGACATCCAATGATGCCACTACTTTTCCTGGTAACCCTGGACACTCCTGCCTCCACTGAGGTCCCATTTCTTCCCCTTAGTTTGGTTTGGTTTTAAGGTCTTATTTTAATTCCAGTGAGCTAGCACACAGTGTTACATTAGTTGCAGGTGTACAATATAGTAATTCAATAGTTCCATACACCACCCTGTGCTCGTCACGACGGGTGCACTCCTTAAGCCCCCATCACCTCTCCCCCCCCCCCGTCCCCCACTCACCTCCCTTCTGATAACCATTACATGGTACTCTATATTTAAGAGACTGTTTCTTGATTTGTTTCTCTCTCCCTCTCTCTCTCTGTTTTTTCCCCTTTGCTCTTTTGTTTCTTAAATTCCACATGTGAATGAAATCATATGGCATTTGTCTTTCTGACTGATTTCTTTCTTTTGAGGGGGGTGGCTACATCTTTTTTTTTTACTTTATTTTTTCAGTGTTCCAAGATTCATTGTTCATGCACTACACCCAGTGCTCCATGAAATATGCCCTCCTCAATGCCCACCACCAGGCTCAACCCCCCACCCCCCTCCCCTCCAAAACCCTCAGTTTGTTGCTCAGAGTCCACAGTCTCTCATGGTTCATCTCCCCTCCGATTTCCCCCAATTCACCCTTCCTTTCCTTCTCCCAATGTCTTCCCTGTTTTTCCTTATGCTCCACACGTAAGTGAGACTATAATATAATTGGCTCTCTCTGCTTGACTTATTTCACTCCTCATAATCTCTTCCAGTCCCATCCATGTCGATACAAAAGTTGGGTATTCGTCCTTTCTGATGGAGGCATAATATTCCATTGTGTATATGGACCATATCTTCTTTATCCATTCATCTGTTGAAGGGCATCTTGGCTCTTTCCACAGTTTGGCGATTGTGGCCATTGCTGCTATGAACATTGGGGTACATGTGGCCCTTCTTTTCACTGCATCTGTATCTTTGGGGTAAATACCCAGTAGTGCGATGGCAGGGTCATAGGGGAGCTCTATTTTTAATTTCTCCGGGAATCTCCACACTGTTTTCCAAAGTGGCTGCACCAGCTTGCATTCCCGCCAATAGTGTAAGAGGGTGCCCCTTTCTCCACATCCTCTCCAACACTTGTTATTTACTTTGACTGATTGGTTTCACTTAGCATAATACTCTCTAGCTCCATCCATGTCATTGCAAATGGCAAGATTTCATTCTTTTTTACAGTTGAATAAAAATATTCTAGTACACAAATATAACGGAATATCAAACACACACACATCACATCTGTATCCATTCATCAATCAATGAACACTTAGACTGCTTCCAAATCTTGGTTATTGTAAATAATGCTGCCATAAACGTAGGGGTGCACACATCCCTTCAAATTAGTGCTCTTGTATTCTTTGGGCAAACACCATGTAGTGAAATTGCAGGATCGTAAGGTCACTTCTATTTTTAACTTTTTAAGGAAACCCCTATTCTTTTCCACAGTGGCTCCTCCAGTTTTCATTCCCACCAATAGTGCGCAAGGATTCCTTTTTCTCCACATCCTCACCAACACCTGTTTCCTTATGTTGTTGACTTTAGCCATTCTCACAGGCATGAGAGGGTATCTCATTGTAGTTTTGATTTACATTTCCCTGAGGATAAGTGATGATGAGCATCTTTTCATGTGTCCGTTGACCATCTGTGTGTCTTCTTTGGAAAAATGTCTATTCGTATCTACTGCCCATTTCTTAACTGGATTATTTGTTTTAGGGGTGTTGAGTTTTATCAGTTCTTTATATGTTTTAGATACTGGCCCTTTATCAGATACATCATTTGCAAATATCTTCTCCCATTCTATAGGCTGCATTTTAGCTTTGTTCATCGTTTCCTTCACTGTGTAGAAGCGTTTTATTTTGATATAGTCTCAATAGTTTATTTTTTATTTTGTTTCCCTTGCCTCAGGACACATATCTAGAAAAAATTTGCTACAGCCTATGTCAGAGACGTTACTCTCTGTGTTCTCTTCTAGGATTTTATGGTTTCATGCCTCACATTTAGGTCTTTGATCCACTTTGAGTTTATTTTTGTGTTTGGTGTAAGAAAGTGGTTCAAGTTCATCCTTTTGTATGTTGTGTGAGACTGTCTTTTTCCCATCCATTCTGATGCCCTATGTCAGCACTGAGTCCACTTACATTCAAAGTAATTATTGATAGGTATGTATTTATTGCTATTTTGTTACTTGTTGTGTAGTTCTTTCTGAAGATTTTTCTCTGGTCTTGTCTTTCTCTCTTGCGTGTTTGGTTGATTTTCTTTAGTGATGTATTTGGATTTCTTTCTCTTTGTTCTTCTCGTGTTTATTAGTGACTTTGACATTACCCTCGGGTTTACATATAACCTCTTCTGCATGTAGCAGTGGGTGTTAAGTTCATAGTCATTTAAGTTCAAACCCATTCTTTTCTTCCCTTCTCCCCATGTTTTAGACATATGTTATTATATTTTATATCCTTTTTTGGTGAGTTCCTTCGCTGATTTTTTTTTTTTTTACAGAAATATTCGTTTTTATTGCTTTAGTGTTTCCTACCTCTCTTCTTCTCCATATTTAATTGTGGAGTTTGTCCCTCCTCCCATCTTTGTTTTTTTTTTTCAAGATTTTATTTATTTATTTGACAGAGAGATCACAAGTAGGCAGAGAGGCAGGCAGAGAGAGGGAGAAGCAGACTCCCTGCTGAGCAGAGAGTCCGATGTGGGGCTCGATCCCAGGACCCTGAGATCATGACCTGAGCTGAAGGCAGAGGCTTTAACCCACTGAGCCACCCAGGCGCCCCCCTCCTCCTGTCTTTAGATTGCTCTCTGGTTTATTGACTTGGGACTGGTCAAGTTGAAAACACGGGACAGGTGAGCTCAGACTCCTCCTACCCGACCATCTTCCCAGGCTCCTTGTCTGCTTTGTTTTTGTTTTATGCAGCATCTTAATCCTCCAAGGACACATAGCCTTGATGTTCTCTCCCAGAGTAGAGGGATTCTTCTCTTCGACTCATTATCATTAAACACCTCTGCACCTTTTACTGTGCTAGGCCCTGAGAATTCAAAGATAAACAAGACAGGATTTCCTCTCTCAAGGGCTTAAGAGTCTGATGAATTAGATAAACATATTAGCTGACATGGAATAATAAAAAGGAAACTCAAAAGAATCCAACCCAGCTACAGAAGGGAGAGGGGCTTTGGGAAATGCCTCCGGAAAACTTACATTTGATCTGAGTTTCTGAGTCTTAAAGGATAATAAATACTTAGCTGAAGGCAGAGGGGGAAGAAGAGAAACGGGGAAGGTGGTAATGAACTCCGCTAGGCAAGGCTTTCAAGCGAAAGTGATGGTTTGAGGAAGAAGATGTACCCCTCAAATAGTCTAGTGCTGTTGGGCCATAAAGTGAGGCACAACGTGTCAGGACAAGAGAAACTCGGTGGAGGCCAGATCACGGGAGATTTCCTGTCCATATTGTGGTAGAGCGGCACGATCAAGTATTTGCCTTAGCTAGTCCTCTCTGGGAGAAGGGAGAAGATGAACTTCAGGGAAACACGTCTAGAAGGCACAAGACAGGTAGTAAACTGTAGTTTTGTAGTGATTGAAATGGCAGCACGGACAAAGAAGAGGAATCGTTTATAAGAAAAATTAGTGATTATAATAGGTAGGGGCTTGATAATGGATAATTGATAACTGATAGATGAGAAGAGACAATGGGGAAGATGAAATGAGTCCAAGAGACTTCAATCAGAAGAGATCTTCCGCAAACCTCCGCCATCTTATCTGTACCCATGAGCTCCGTCTGTCTTCCTATCATCACAGGTGAACACACGTGTATCTATGGCCTCTCTCTCCATCTGTGAACTGGATCCCCACCCGCTTCCTACTAAAGATCCCTGCTCCCGAACCTCCCCCGCCTTCTCCCACACCATCAGTTTTTCCCCCTATACTGGATCATCAGAGAAATCCGCAGTTCTCTCCCTCACGGGAAACACAAACAGGAAAAAACCCTCTCGGGACCCCCACTACTCCTGTGGCTACTACCCTCATGGTGACCAACCCTCTCCTCCTGCTCTTCACCACCACCGGATCGCCACGCCCACCACTCAGTCCTCAGAACTCACCCTGGCTCATCTCGTTAACTGGAATCACACAGCTGATCGTTCTCTCCTTCCCAAAATATTTTCTTCATTTGGCTTCCAGGATATCACACGATCCGACTTTTCCTGCTACCTCCTGGTATCTTACCATAAACCCAGTGAAAAAGACAGGTGGCTGCCATGTTTGTTTATGGCCTCTTTAAGGACAGATTCTTTTAATGGTGGTGAAATATACATAATGAAACTTAACAAACATTTGGATGTATACATTGTAGCCACTGCAATGGGCACAGCAGCTAAAATGAATGAACTAAGCTGCTTGGAAGAGGGAATCAGCCAGGAAGTTCAGGTTGGACAGGCAAGGATGAGCAGTCACGAGGGAGCTGCTGCTGAGGAAAACAGACCTGCAGAGGGAGGCAGGACTGGATGTCAAGGGGTGGGTGAGAGGCTGTGGGGGTGGAGGGGGTGGGGTCAGAGACCAGCAACAACCCTTCGGGCCACATGGCAGCATGTCTCTCTTGGGGTAACTTCCATCTCTGCTACCAGAAGTCATTTCATAAAGCATGTTGCTTCCAATTCTCCTGGGATCAATAACCGAGCTATTAAAACACCACAAAACAGAAAGTAAGAGACACGGTTAGTACAGTGGGTTGAGGGGTCACACGGGACTGAAAACATATGTGTCAGATCAATAGTGGAACTCACAATGGAGAAGTTACAAAGTATAGGGAAGTTAGTTGCCCACTAGTGACGTCTCTGAATTTCTCAGGTCTCACTGGTGTCCTGTCCTATGAACATTAATAAAAATAAGCCATGCTTCCCCGGGCAAGTATTTTGTCCCATATGCTCCATGAAACAGTAAAGCATCATCAAAGATCATTACAAACCTTAGCAGTACGGGTCATGTAATTCATCCTTATAGCCACTAGGTGGCACTATAGCTTATTGCTTTCTCGAACGTCCACCAAGGTCTGCTCCCAGTTCGATGAAAATCGTTTTAAAATTTAATAAAACATATAACTTTCCAACTAGTTCTTAATGATTCAAGAATCTGATGGCTTTTTTTTCAAGATGCAGTCAAAAATGCCGCACCTTCCAAAGCTCCCGGAATGAGAGCTTTGCTAAAGCCTGACCCATGTCCCTGAAACTGCAGACACAATCCAGTGTCACACACGTGTGTGTCACACACGTGTGTGCATTGTCCCGTGGGAGGAACTTTAATTAGAGTTTGGAGTTCTCTAGGACCCTCCTCCTGTGCCAAGAAAGAAGTCGACCACTGTGACTCTAACCCCCAGTTGCTCACACCTGAGTTCAGGGCTTTATGATTTCCAAAACTGAATTAAGATGAAAGTAAAATAGCTTCTCAGATACCACTTTCTGATGTGTACAGAGGTCCTGCCCAGTTTGTGAGTGGGACAAGAGCTGGTTTTTATCAGCAGGAATGGATGGCGCCACGTTGTAACCATGGGGAGAGCTAGGGCGAGTGACCGCGATGTCGGGCAGAGATGCTGGCTGGGAGTAAGGAAACACCACAGTCAAGGACCCGTGATCTCGCAGACAGACACAGAGATGGGAAGCAAGAGAACATACCAGACCCTGGGGCAGCAGTCGGGGCCCAGGAGCAAGAGTCTGAGACCAAAGTCCTAAGGGAAATTTCCATCCACAGTGGGGGTGGGGACAATCCCCTTTAGAAAAACAGGCAGTGAGGGTCAGAGAAAGAAGAGAGGACCGTGTTTAAAGCAGTTGCAAGCTCTGGTAAGGCACGGGTGTCACTTCCCCATTAAGTGAACTTTAGCTCTGGCCTCAGGCCCCTATTTTCATACTGTAGCAAGAAAAAAAAAAAAGGTCTTAATCTGAAGTAGCATCTCCTTTGAAACGCATTGAGTTTGGGGTTGAGTACTCTAAGCTCAGTGGGGCGTCCGTGTCCAGCGCTGGCGTCCGGGGAGCGGGCAGACCGACCCGGTGCTGTCTGCAGGGATCTGCTGCGGGTCCAAGTCACGACGAGCTCTCTGGGCGTGGGCCGCACATGACGGTGGCTCCCACGACCTGGTGACCCCTTCTGCTTCTTGGGGCCCCGCCTCAGCTCTCCCTGCTGCCGCCAGACCCCTCACACACAGCCCTGTCTTCCAGCCCGGTCCCCCCGCCCCACCCCGGGACTTCTGGAGCATCTCTGTTCTCATCACGGTGATCCTGTGGCAGACGACAGTCGCCCAGTGAATATCTGTTGATTAAATGACCCCAGGGGCCCCTTGTTGTGCCCTTCCCCCTTCCTCACCCCTTCCTCCCGGCTCCCAGCCGACTTGGCTACCCTTGCCCCCCCAACACGCGGTTCCTGTCAAAGGGAACAGCATGTATGCTTCCAGCTGTGAAAAAGGTGAACATTCCTTCTCTGTTACTGGGAGGTTGCTTTCGAGAGCTGAAGGAGACCCACAGGGCAGGTACCACGATGATTCCGCAGAGAAGGGCCGAGAACATCCAGTCACTTCGCCGGGGTCGCAGTGCTGTTCAGAGAAGCCCCTCAGACGGGAGGGCTGCAGCTCTAACAGGTTATTGTTGTGTCCACTGTCTCGCCCAGACACGACGGCAATGGCTACGTGGAAGATGTGGAAGTGAACTTCATCGTGTGGGAAATTCACGGCCGGAACGACTACAGCTTCAATAACACCATGAAGAAGGTACGGCGCCTGTGGGTTGGAACAGAACTTTGCGTGCGGTGACACCTGCCGTTCTATTTTAAATCTATATATAAATTATCTAAGGAAAACAGAACCAATTACATGGGGGTAGGGAAAAATATAGGACCTGTGTATTCTATCTTGTGGCTGCTGAAATTCACTGGGGACAAAAGAAGCCTTGGTCACATGAAACAGACGGAAAGGGGTCAGAAAACTAAAATAATGTTTATAGTAGGGTGACGCAATTATAGGTGAATATTTTCTTCTGTCTCCACAGTGCAGTCAGTGTTTGACTATTTATGCGTCAGCCTTTGGCTCTCGCACATTCGTCTTGCGGGTGCTCCATTAAAGACACGCTCTCTAGGCTTCATCTCACTTGACTTCCTTGCGTCATTTGATCCACTGACCTTGACTTCACTGTCCCCACACTCTCCTGGTTTCCCTCCATCCTCTGACTGCTCGATCTCAGCCTCCCTGCTGACTGCCCTTTCCACTTTGCAGACCATGGCGGAAAGGCCTCACCGCCTGCAGCCCCCAGACTCCACTCCTGTGCTCGGTGCTCTGGCCCAAGGGCCTCCCCATCATGACAGAGCCTCTCCACAAAAGCACAGGGATTCTGGCTTTTCCCAAGAAATCTTGTGCTCGAACAAAGTCAGAGATAGCTCCTTCCCAAAGAGCTTTCTCATCGATCAGGGACCTTAACTCTCCAGGAAGGAGAACCCACCCAGATAGTATCATTTTCGGATCAGTATCTCCTCCTCCTAATCGCAGTGTCCTTTGTTTGAGACCCCTGTCATCCAGGTGGCATGGACCCCATCCCCCCGTCACTATCACATACTGAGAACTCGAATGGGTTCTCCTCCTGCCCCGAAAGCAATTACGGTTAAGTCCTCTGAGTTCTGCCAGCCATCACACAGGACTGTGGCCGGGAAGGAGCTTTCCAAGCAGGAAGGACATTTTCTGGCCCCGTTTGTGGCTATGTGGGGCCATATGACCAGCTCTTACGCTGTGGAATGAGCAGAAGTGATAGGTGTCCCTTCCAGGATGAGGTGCTGGAGAAGGGCTCCCATGGCCCTCCGGGCTCCCTAGCTTCCTCCATAGTCAGTCTGTCCCAGCAACAGTTAGAGATGGAGAGAGGCAAGCTGGATGAGAAGAGTCCGGTGAGGGGACTCTTCAAGGAGCCACGAGACAGAGGATCCACTATGCTGAGGAGCAGCCCCCGTAGGAACCAGCCCCCCCAGGGACATCGGCACTGGACTCCGTGTGAGCAAGGATTCAACTGCCACGCGTGAGGGCCCTGAGGGGTGGGGTTTGCTGCACAACAGAGGCTGCCTTGACCAATGCAGCTCCCCGCCCCCCGGTTATAATTACATTCAAATGCAAACACTCCAGTCTCTGACCTCAACCCCCAATTCTCTAGGTCTGTGAGTGTTCTCCCCACTCTGCCTCTGCCCCTTGCTTTTCCTCCCACTGTCTAGACATCCACCATATGGAGCCCTCTGCCCTCTCCCTCTCTGCCATCTCGTGTTTCCTCTCCTTTTCCCACCTAACTTGAGCTCCGTGGGTCCGTCCTCCAACCACCATCTTGCACATATCTCCAAATCACCTTCCCCATTTTGTTCCTATGTGCCCTACGGCAACTTTACACATCAATCATTCAGCCTCACCCATGCCTCTGTCTGAGCTGCCAACCCTTTCTAGAAAAAACAAATCAAATTTGCAGCAACTGGAATTAGGAGCTCAACTATTGGGAGTGAAGGCTGAAAACAGATTGGTCACCTGGAAGAGGGGTCAGAAGGAAACGCCCAGAATTATGCATAGGGAGATAAGCTGATTGAAAATAATATAGACAAGAACATAATGGAGATTCAGTGCCTAGATCTAAGGACTGGAGTCCTAGAAAGGGAAGAGAGAGAGTGTTGCCCAGAAGCAATATTTTCCAAAAGGCAAAAGACATCGAAGCGCAGAAAAAGCAATCTCCATCCAGAAGTGCTACTGTAAACATTCTAAAATGAAAAACAAAGAGAAAATCCTGAAAGGAAGCCAAAAGACAAAAGAAAAGTTACTCGAGAGAGAGTAGCTATAAGGCTTAAGGCTGATTTCTCTCCAGAAACAACCCAAACCAGAAAACTTTAAACAAAAATATCTGTTTTTCCCCCTTTATCCCTTTTTTTAGGGGGGAAGGGCAGAGGGAGAGGGAAAGAGAGAATTTGAAGCAGTCTCAGTGCCCAGAATGAGCCCAACACAGGGCTCGATCTCACGACGCTGAGATCATGACCAGAGCCAAAATCAAGAGTCAGATGCTTAACCCCCTGAGCCACCCAAGCATCTCTGAACAAAAATATCTTTAAATTACTGAGAGAAAATAAATTCCAAATCCAGAATCCTATATGCAATGAA
>CM053618.1:52317331-52349852 GCA_028646535.1 Procyon lotor
CCATGGGATAAAACAGATTTAAGAAAAAAGTGACAAATACTAAAGATAGGCAAAGACCCAATAGATAGGTAAATGGACGCCCTAAAAAAGAAAACCAGAGGGGCTCCTGGGTGGCTCAGTTGTTAAGCATCCGCCTTTGGCCCTGGTCATGGTCCCGGGGTCCTGGGATCAAGCCCCGCATCGGGCTCCCTGCTCAATGGGAAACCTGCTTCTCCCTCTCCCACTCTTCCTGCTTATGTTCCCTCTCTCACTCTCTCTCTCTCTGCCAAATAAATAAATAAAATTTCTTAAAAAAGAGAGAAAAGAAAAGAAAACCAGAACAAAGGAACAAAACTGATGCTAATCATTCAAGGAAACATCTCTACCTCACCCCAAGAAAAAAAGACTCGAAGCTTCATATTGAAAGAGCATAGCATATACTCAAGAATATCAAATCAGAAGAACTAACCCAAGTGGCCATCTAGGTAAAAAAAAAAAAAAAAGAAGTAATTTACGTATAAGGAAAATAAAATTAAATTATAATTTTTATAGCATTGCTTTATGCCAGGAAAAAAATGGGAGTAAAATATTTAAGATACTCAAGGAAAATAAACATGAGCCAAGAATTTTATGTTCAGCAAAACTGATGACTCTAGAAAAGGCACAAACTGCTATTAACATGTAAAAAGCTCAGATGATATTGTTCCCATGAGTCCTTCCTGAGGAACTTACTAAATAATGAACTTCAAACCACCAAAATCACTAAAGAGGTATCAACATAAGGACTAGAGGAAAGCATAATGTAGTATAGAGTTACTTGCAAAACCGAAGCAAAGTGAGAGTTAAAAGGGAAAGAGAGGGCGCCTGGGTGGCTCAGTGGATTAAGCCTCTGCCTTCGGCTCAGGTCATGATCTCAGGGTCCTGGGATCGAGCCCCGCATCGGGCTCTCTGCTCAGCGGGGAGCCTGTTTCCCCCTCTCTCTCTGCCTCTCTGCCTACTTGTGATCTTTCTCTCTGTCAAGTAAATAAATAAAATCTTAAAAAAAAAAAAAAGGGTAAGAGGATAATATACAATGGATGTATTCTCTGACAATAAATATATAACACAATTATAAAATATGCTAGGAGAATATGAGAGCATGTGCCAGGGAAAAATATAACTTTCAATAATCGTGATATGGGGTAATATTTATATGAGTTATTCTGATCTTGTGAGGTGTGTGATGTGAGATATTCTAATACTATCATTCTTCAAGAGTTTTTGGCACAAAAGCGAGGAGATGCATATATAATATAGAAGACGTTAGACAAAACATCCTGAATTTGGGTAGGACTCAATGTAAACTCATGAGGTATTGGAAACTCATATGATCTGGATATAAATACAGAATATATTGTTCAGAGAGAGAGAACAAGATAAATTTTTCCTACATTGTCCATTAAAATCCCTAGAAACATAACTAACCAGTAGAAGTTAAGTATGCTCAGTACCCACATGGCTATCTTGAAATATAATTTCCCACTAAAAGTAACTGGGGATTCTTAGGGAACTGGCTGATTCCAAGGCTGGAGGAGGAAATATACACGATGAGCTCAGAATAGTTGGACGTACCCAATAGCAAGGAATGATCAAAGACTGCCAGGGTCATGTCAAAAGTAACCAGAAGTCATCTTAAAGAGGTTGGTCGAAGATGAGACAATTAGAGCTTCCTTAAGGATAGTTATTGCAATATTGCTAAAACCTGTTAAATATGTTAAACCTATGAGTTCATAATGAATTTTTCAAAAAGGTCACCATTGGAGAATGATAAGAAATCAACTCCTTATTTTAAAAACTGGCAAATAAAGAGAAAGACACCAATATTTATCCTACTGTCTCCAAATGAACGATGCCGGTGGATAACCAAATAGTAGATAAGGGGAAGTCTCTCTTTATAACATGTTTCTAGTTGACAAATGAAAAGAGAGAGAGAGAATATCACCATTTTAAACCCAAATAATAGAGGTTCCTGTAAACAAATTTATGTTAACAAATTTTGACAATGAAGAAATGGATAAAATAGACAAATGCTTTGGAAAACACAATTTACCAAAGCTTCTTATATTCTAAGAAAGAAATAGACATCTCTAATCCCAGATGGCTTTCCTAATGAAGACTACCAAACATTAAAGGAAAATTTTCCTTCAGTTTTCTTAAAACTCTTCCGGAGTGTTAGGGTGGGGAAAGTACTTCCCGATTCATTTCATGAATCCAGGAGGACCTGATGAGGACCTTAAAAGAAAAGGGAGGAGCCCCTGGGTGGCTCAGTGGGGTAAAGCCTCTGCCTTCAGCTCAGGTCATGATCTCAGGGTCCTGGGATCAAGCCCCGCATTGGGCTCTCTGCTCAACAGGGAGCCTGCTTCCCCCTCTCTCTCTGCCTGCCTCTCTGCCTGCTTGTGATCTCTCTCTCTGTGTCAAATAAATAAAGTTTTTTTTTTTTTTAAAGAGTAAAGGGAATTATGAGCCAATCTCACCATGACCACAGATACAAAGTGTCTAACCAAAACACTAGCAAAACAAACTCAGCAATATATTTAAAAATCACACATCCAGACAAGCTTTGTTTATTTCCTAACTGGAGAGTTGGAATGTCACTTGAAAATCAAAGAAATCCACTATAGTAACAGAATAAAGAAGAATGGGCATGGATTATTATAATAGTTGAAAAGTCTTTGATTGAAAAATTATTCATACCTAACATTATTTTTAAAATAAATCTTGGAATTCTCAGGGTCATGAGTTTAAGCCCCACATTGGGGCTTAACCTAGAACCTCCCACTAGAAGAAGCCTGGGGATCTGAGGTAAGGAAAAAATCACCCAGCAAATTTTATTTATAATAACTAATTTGGCATTTCAGGGGCCTACTTTAAAAAAATGAATAACCTAAAAGTAAATCTTGGAAAATTATAAGTATATGGTAACCACCTTAACCTAATAAAATGTAAGTAAAAAAAAAAGAAAAAGCCTTAGAAAACATCTTACTGGGGCACCTGGGTGGCTCAGTTGGTTAAGTGATCACCTTCAGCTCAGGTCATGATCTCGGGGTCCTGGGATCAAGTCCCGCATCTGGCTCCTTGCTCAACGGGGAGCCTGCTTCTCCCTCTCCCTCTACCTGCTACTCTGCCTGCTTGTGCTCTTTCTCTGTCAAATAAATAAATAATCTTTTAAAAAAACATTTTATTTATTCATTCATGAGAGACAGAGAGAGAGGCAGAGGGAGAAGCAGGATCCCCACTGAGCAGGGAACCCAGTGCAGGACTCGATCCCAGGACCCAGGGATCATGACCTGAGCCGAAGGCAGATGCCCAAACATCTGAGCCACCCAGGCACCCAAAAATTCTTTTTTTTTTAAATATTTTATTCATTTACTTGAGAGAGAGTGAGCGAGGAGAGAGAGAAAGTGCACGAGCCAAGGGAGAGGCAGAAAAGCAGGCTCTCCGCTGAGCAGGGAGCCCGATGCAGGACTTGATCCCAGGACCCTGGGATCGTGACCTGAGCCAAAGGCAGACGTTTAACCACCTGAACCACCCAGGTGCCCGTAAATAAAAATTCTTTAAAAAAGAAAGAAAAGAAAAGATCTTACTTGGTGGTGAAAATTGGAAAGCTTTCCCTCTGAAGTCAGGAGTGAAACAAAGGTGCCAGTTATCACCATTTCTATACAACATTGTTTCCGATCTCTGTAATAAGACAAGCAATAAACAATAACAATAAAAGTATAAGGATTGGAGAGGAAGCAGGAAGACTGTCATGTTCACAAATAACACGACTGCCTGTGAAACACTTAAAATTAATAAGTGAGTTTAAGACGTTCTTTTTGTACAAGGTCAATATGCAAATGCCAACTGTCCCCTGTATATCAGCAAACATTTAAATAATGAAAAGAAACATATATTGTTCACTGGCATTAAATATGTTAAATATCTATGAATAACTTTATATACAAACAGAGGCATGTACAACTTTTATTGCATTTTTATTTCAACTCCAGTTAGTTAATATACAGGGCACTAGTCTCAAGTGTACAATACGGTGATTACACTCTTTCCCACAACACCTGGGGCTCATCACAAGTGCCGTCTTTGATCCCCATCACCTACCTACCCCATCCACCCCACCCACCTCTGTTCCGGCAGCCATCAGTCTGTCCTCTTTAGTTAAAAGTCTGTTTCTAGGTTTGTCTCTCTTTTCTTTTTTCCTTTGCCAATTTATTTCTTAAATTCCTACATGTACGATTTTTTTGGACAGAGTGGTTGTTTAAATGAAGCCCAGACATGGAAGTCAATGACAGAGCTTAACCAGAACCTCCCACTAGAAGAAGCCTGGGGACCTGAGGTAAGGAAAAAATTACCCAGCAAATTTTATTTATAATAACTAATTTGGCATTTCGGGATTAACCAAAGTTTGATGGGAACATTTGGATTCAAATTTGTCTTTGCAAACCAAATCCAACTTTTCTACTGGATTAATATTGTGATTTCAGTAATGCATCATCTTAATTTCTGTTTGATTGCTCCTGTTACTAATAATTTTGTTTTAACTTTTTTTTTTTGCTGAAAATCTGAGTTTGCAGATTTATTAAATAAGTGACAAACGTGTTGAAGCATTGAGAATGAGTCTTTCTAAAGAACACCTGGACTATCAATTCTTGTACAACTGAAAGGTCACGGGGCACCTGGGGGGCTCAGGCGTTAAGCGTCTGCCTTCAGCTCAGGTCATGATCCCAGGGTCCTGGGATCGAGCCCCACATCGGGCTCCCTGCTCAGTGGAGAACCTGTTTCTCCCTCTCCTTTTGCCATTCCCTCCCCCATGCTCTCTCACTCTCTCACCCTCGCTCTCCCTCAAATAAATAAAATCTTTAAACAAAACAAAACAAAAACAACTAACATATCATTTCTGAATGCCAACCATCAGTCCTATGCTGCTTTCCATTTTTTTCAATCAAACTTTCTTGAATTGAAATTAGTTGACGTTATTTGGAGAATCAAATCATATCTCATAAATCAAAGTGATGTATATGGGACCTGAGTCCATAAGATCTAAACCCTCCAATAGGAATGTTATTTTGCTTCTACATCAGAATCTGCGCATGTCAAGACAGACACGTACAAAGGATTGTGTCATCCTCTGCAATTGCAGCCCCAAGCATCCCACTTTCCATCCACCAAGTCCTATCCTTCCAGCAACACGACCCTAGACCCTTTCCTCTAACAATCCTTCAAACAATCCTTCAACCTCAAAATGACCCAACCACCCTCACCCTGACCCCAGGTTCTCTTCCTGCTCTTTACACTGCTTAAATTCCATGGTCAATAATTTTATCACTCTGTTAATGTGTACCCTCAATTCCTTCCTCCCTCTCATTTCTTCAGACTCGTGTGGCTAAATCACAACCCTAGTTAAATCCCAACTATCCACCTTGGCAGCTGACTCTGGTCAAGGGAATACATACCCATGCTGACTTGTTTCACCTTAATTTCATGATTGAAACAGTCCTGTAATACTTCCCAACAAACATAAGTGCATTCCTCCAATTCATTCCTTTTCCCCTCTAGCTACTGCGTACTTTCTCCTCTCCTGTATAATCTCCAACACCTCTTCCTCCAGAGAAGGACCTTAAGGTTTTCATCTTTGTTTCCTATTCAGAACTATAAGCACTGTTTTTCTTATGCTACTGGAAAACCAGGAGACTTAAATCAACCATATGAGATAATCAACAAGTCCAACCATAACCATTTAACTTGGCCTGGGGACCATTCTGGAATGTATGTGTTTCGTGTGAAGATCCTGGATCCAAACTATAGGTGAATATAAATATTTTATTATAATAGTTTTAGCATTTGTTTAAAGGGATAATGATGAGGTTGAATACAATTTCTACTTCACAAAGTCCAATAAATGAATTACACTGAAACATGGCAGCATCACACAAGGCAAGAGGGAAGACCATAGCTAGTAGGAAAAATAAAAATGCCATAGAGTCTGGGGTCACCACAACTAGAAGAGTTTAATGAAACGCTAACTCAAAAATATATGTGTACCCTCATGTTGATAACAGCATTATTTACAATAGCCAAGACATGGAAGCAACCTAAGTGTCCATTAATGACTGAGTGATAAAGAGAACATGGTATAACTCACTAAACGAACTAAGGGTGGCTGGGAGGCCAGGGGGTAGGGATGGGGTGGCTGGGTTGTGGACATTGGGGAGGGTACGTGCTATGTTAAGTGCTGTGAAATGTGTAAGCCTGACGATTCAGACATGTACCCTGGGGCAAATAATACATTATATGTTAATAATTTTTAAAAAAGAACATGGTATATATATAAATATACAATGAAATGTTATTCAGCCATAAAAAAAAAAAAAGGAAATCCTCTACACAAGAAAAAAGAAACATTTCAAACAACTCAACTTTACACCTCATAGAACTAGAAAAAGAACAAAGCCCAGAGTTAGTAAAAGGAAGGAAATCACAATGATCAGAGAGGAAATAAATCAAATAGAGACTAAAAAGACAATAGGAAAGATCAAGGAGACTAAGTTGGTTTTTAAAAAGATAAATAAAATAGACAAAATTGTACCTAACCTCAATAAAAAAAAAAGAGAGAGTACTCAAATAAAATCAGAAATGAAAGAGAAGTTACAAATGATACCAAAGAAATATATAGGATCATAAGAGACTACTATACTGGTGACAATTATACACCAATAAATTAGACAACCTAAAAAAAATGGGTAAATTCTTAGAAACATCCAATCTACCAAGACTGAATCATGAAAAAACGGAAAATCTGATCAGACTGATAACTAGTAAGGAAAGCAAATCAGTAAGGAAAAAACCTCTCAAATAACAGAAGTCCAAGACCAGATGGCTTTACTGGTAAATTCTACCAAACATTTAAAGAATAATATCTTTCCTTCTCAGACTCTTCCAAAAAATATAAGAGGAAGGAATATTTATAAACTCATTCTGTGAGGCCAACATTACTAATACCAAAGCCAAGGACACCACAAGAAAAGAAAATTACAGGTCAATATCCCTGATGAACATAGATACAAAAATCCTCAATGAAATATTAGCAAACTAAATTCAATAATACATTTAAAAGGATCATATACTATGATCAAGTGGAATTTATTCCAGGGATGCAAGGATGATTTGACATCTGCAAATTAATCAATGTGATATGCCACATTAACAAAATGAAGGATAAAAATCAGATGATCATCTCAGTAGATACAGAAAAGCACTTGACAAAATTCAGCATTCATTTATTATAAAAATTCTCAACAAAGTAAGTGTAGTAGAAACATACCTCAACATAACAAAGACCATATAGGACAAGCCCACAGCTAACATTATACTCAGTGGTGAAAAGCTGAAAGCCTTTCCTCTAAGGCTTTCAGGAACAAAGATGAAAAAACAAAGATGCCCACTTTTATTTTTATTCCACATAGAGTTGGAAGTCCTATCCAGAGCAATTATAGAAGATACCAATGAATGGAAAGATATTCCGTGCTCGTGGGTTGGAAGAACAAATATTGTCAAAATGTCCATACTAACCAAAGCAGTCTACAGATTCAATGCAATCTTTATCAAAATTCCAATGGCATTCTTCATAGAACTAGAACAATCCTAACATTTGTATGTAATGACAAAAAAAAAAAAAAAACCACCAAGTAGCCAAAGCCGTCTTAAGGAAGAAGAAAAAGTGAGAGGCATCACACTCCCTGATTTCAAATTATACTACAAAGCTATAGCGATCGAAACAATATGGCCTCAGCATAAAACCAAACACATACATCAATGGAACAGAATAGAGAGGCCAAAAATAAATCTAGGTATATGTAGTCCATTAATTTCTTACAAAGGAGCCAAGAATATATAGTGGGGACAGGACAATCTCTTCAATAAGTGGTGTTGGGAAAACTGGACAGCCGCATGCAAAAAATGAAACTAGACCATTATTTCACACCATACACAAAAGATAACTCAAAATGAATTAAAGACTTGAAAGTAAGACCTTATGCCATAAAGCTTCTGGAAGAAAACTTAGTAAACTCCTTGATTTCAGTCTTGGCCATGATTTTTTGGACTTGACACCAAAAGCAAGGGCAACAAGAGTGAGAATAAACAAGTGGGACTAGGTCACATGAAAAAGCTTCTGCACAGTCAAGGCAACCATCAACAAAATAGAATGTCAGCCTGTGGAAATCACACATCCAATAAGGGGTGAATATACAAAATATACAAAGAATTCATACAATGTGATAGAAAACAATCTGATTAAAAAATAAACTGAAGATCTGAATAGACATTTTTTTCCAGACATACAGATGGCCAATGATGGGTCAATGGGTCCTCAACATTTCCTCATCAGGGAAGTGCAAGTCCAAAGCTCAGCAAGATACCGCCTCACATCTGTTAGAATGGCCAGTCTCAAATAAACAAGCGATAACAAGTTTTGGCACAGATTTGGGAAAAAAGGGAATCCTGTGCACTCTCGGTGGGAATGTGAATCGGCACAGCCACTGTGGAAAACACTATGGCATTTCCTCAAAAAGCTAAAAATAGAATACCATATGATCCAACAATTCCTCCATTAAGTATTTTTCCGAAGAAAATGAAAACCCTAACTTGAAAGGAAATGATGCACCCACATGCTCATTGCGGCATCATCTACAGTAGCCAAGATATAGAAATAATGCATGGTTCCATCAATGGATGAATGGGTAAAGAAAATGTGATGGATAGATGATAGATGATGATGATAGATAGGTAGGTAGGTAGGTAGTAGGTAGGTAGATAGATAGATAGATATAGATATTCCTAGATACGTATCTATATCTATATATATAGTTATCTATATATATATATATAATGGAATATTATTCAGCCATGAAAAAGAAGGAAATCTTGCCATTTGCTACAACATGGATGGACCCTGAAGGCATTATTCTAGAGTCTACTTTGGTTTGAATCCTATTTTTGCCATATGTCATCTTAAGCAAATGACTTAGTCTCTGCGCTTACTTCTTTATTTGTAAAATGAGTCTTTAACACTGATCTTAGAGTATTCCAAGAATTAAATGAAAGTACCTGGTGAACATCCCTAATTTTGCTCAATCAAGTCAAGTTCCCTTCTTCTCTTTTCTCCCACCTGAAGATAGGTGAAATGCTATCATTAATGTTTATTTAGCTCTGTCTTGTCTCATTCCAAGCAATCTGCTAAATCATGAGAGATACTCAGTAACTGTAGAAATAATAACACAGTGCCCTGTATCAAGCTCCGAACATTCTTAGCTTCCTGAGTCAGCCTACATCAAGGGAATGTCAGAGACTCTTTGAGCAGAAAAACCTGAATTCAAATCCCAGCTCTGCTGACAACCACAAACTTTTGCAAGTAGCTTAACCTGCCTGAGCCTCTGTTTCTTTCCAGAAGAAAGGGTTGCTATGAGGATTGGGTGGATAACTCACGTAGGGCATTCAGTCCACCGCCTGGTACACAGCAAATGCTCAGTTAGTACTCATTCTCAACAAGTACTAATGCTCAGTAAAACATGCCTATTATTAACATTTTTCCTGCGGCCACCTTGGGACCCAGTATCAAAGCAATGTCAAGGTGTTAGGAGGGCAGTGAGGGTGCACTGACAAGCTCAGAGAAATCGTGCAGCAAGCAGCCCGAATCACACATACGGAAAAATCACACCACAGCTGTGATGTAAATGCCTCCCTTCTCTCCACTATGGAGAAAATGACACCTTCATTAAGATTATCTATGCGTCAATCATTGCCATAAAGATTTGGAGGGTGACTTTTCATATATTTATTGCACTTGATTTAACCGTTAATATTATTTGTCTCATTTGCAGTTTCTGTAACCTAACAACTATATTTGCGATAGAGACCTTTGGAATGATTCCCAGGTAATGACCGCTACCTAACCAGGCTTTAGCAAGGGAAGTTGTAAAAGAACGGGGGTGGCAGCCAGGACAGGAAAGGCACGTCTCCCCCATTTCCCTGGGACCCTACTACTTCTGCCCTTTATGTGACATCCTCAAATTGTATGTATCAGTTACCGCAGGGACATAACAGGAAGGAGTTTCTGAGACTTGTTGCTGCCGCTGGGGTCCCATTTTGTCCCATCCCCTCAGTGGCCACTGTCTTCCCATCAAACACATCTTTGAACCCCACCTAAAGGGTAGATCGTGGGCTGCAGCATGGGAGGAGACAGTGGCTGGTGGAGTGAGCCCTCAACCACTGGCCATCATTCCGATATATCCAGAGACAAGTTGTAAAGGCACATTCCTGGACTCCAGTCTCCTTGGAGAGCAAAGTCTTAATGCTAACACTGAGATCGCGAATGACTGCTTCTCTGTCCTGGGCCTGGTTTTTTGCATTCGCTTTTTGTTTTTGTTTTTGTTTTTTTTAATGTGAAGCAAAAATGGAAGACAAGCAATGAAGTTACTCATGGCCCTACTTTAAATATTACTGACTCCTTGATGTTTTGTGTCAATGGAAGAGTAACAGTGTAAATAACCTACAAATGAGAGAAGCCACCCCGTTATCTCTAAGTGACTTTGGGAAACATCTATGGCCTTTGGCAGTGACTTCGCTTCCTCATTAGATTGCTATGTTTGATTTAGATGAATATTAAGAACACACGTGCACCCAAGAACCCACTGTCAGAAGGGGCATTGGTGAGTTGGAGAGGAGAGACGACAGTGGAGGAGGATTTCACCTATTTGTCCCAGCTCACCTCCCAGGAGCTGGCTTCCAGCCACCAGGGGATATGGTGCAGCTTAGGGGGGCGTCCCTAGGTTAGTGACTGCAGCTTAGTCTCTGTCTACAGCTGAGCCCCGAAGTGGGAGCAGAGGCGGAGCGGAGGTTAGCTGGTGGTGACCATTTTCCTAGTGAGAAAGCCTTTCTCATGAGCCAACATCGGCTGGAGATCAGGCAAAGATCTTGGTACTTCCTTGTCTTCTGGAGGACTCAACCACTTCCCCAAATTTTCCACTGTGTCCTTTGGAGTTGTTACCTTTTAACCAGCAAACTCACCTAAATCCTCAACCGTCCTCTGAGCTCCCCTCTACGTCCCTCTGTCCCCCGAGGACACTGCTTCACCTTCAGGCCTCTGGAGTGATGGCTGTTTATTTTCCAACGACCCCTCCCCCCCACCGGGTGCCTCAGGGTGCCATTACCACTTCCAGACCATTATTTATGCCGGGTCTTCTAAAACAAAACCAAAAAACTTTTTTAAACACACATCCTTTTTAAAAAAAACTTACTATTTCCTTTACATTTCCAAGTGTATTACTTCAGTAACACCTGCTACTACTCACTTACCCCTCTGGGATTTGCCCCCCCTCCTCCGCCCCAAATCAGGCAAGCACCCAACTACCTACTTTTTCTGATTACACCTGAGCAGCCAACGGTTGGTAAAGAAGGTTACACAACAGGACAGATTAATCCCCAACTTCATACAGGTTGTCAACACCACCTGAGAATCTTGGTACCTTTCTCTGGTCAGCCAGTATCTCCACTCCCGTAACTACCTCCGACCTTATCAAATCAGCTTCCTCTTTGACCATCTTTCCGTAACAAGCATCAGATGAGCATGTTTCCACCATTACGAAGAACTTAGAAGCTCGAAGTCAGGGACACTGCTGATTCCTGATTCCAAGCACACCTACTAATACCCATGTCCATTCTCTTCTTTTTCCATCCCGTCAAAATTAAAGACATTCTATTCCTCCTCTTTAAGTCTAATTCTTCCACGGGTGCTTTGAACCCTCTTACTTTCCACTTTCTAAGGAAACTTCCAAATCAATTATTTCTTCTCTCTTTTATATATTCAACTTTCCCCCTCAGCTGGATCCTCCCCATAGGCTTTTAATTGCCCCCCAAGTTTTTAATAAAACTCTACCCCTCTCCAGCTGCCACTCTCTCTCCACCCTCCTTTTCGAGACAAACTCCTCAAAAGCCTTGTCTGCATAGTCTCCTTTTCCCTATATTCTATCCCTGTTCCCCCTAACCCACCCGATCTGCTTTCTTTCTTGTTACTCCACCAACAACCTCTCCGCACTGGTTTCTGAATTAGATAAAAGAGCTACCTTTCCCGGTCTTGAAGGACTGGTCTCAGGTAGGAGATGGACCTTATTCTTCAGCCTGGCCCTAGCTCTTTGCTGTCTCTCAAACCTTTGATTGTCCAAGATGCCTTCTTAGCTCCCAATACCGGCCAGCATCCCAAAGACCTCCATCAGCATCTAGATGCAGGCTGGTTGGAAGCTGGACCCTCAGACAGCTGCTTTTAAAGAATGCAAATGGTCCTTTTTCGTGGAAAGACTGGGAGCTGGGCATTTCAGTCCACTGTCTCTGTGATGAGGGGTGCGAGGCGGGGCTTAGCTGCTTCAAGTCCTCAGGACCCCTTTGGTCTACTGTAACCCCATGGGTCTCATAGACTCTGAGCTTCTGGCTTCTCCCTGGAGCAAAGAATTTGGACCCAACATTGAGTCCCAACTTACTAAAGTTCCACCAGAGGGACAGGTTCCCAAACACTTAGCTCTGAAAGCCACCTAGAAGCTCAGAGTCCCCTCCTGGTCTGATGTTACTGTGAGGGGTGTGGGGTTTATGGTGAGACTGTGTCCCAGTCTCTTCTACCCATTCTGATGGGGCTAGACTTTTTTTCTCACTCACCCAATGTGTAGATGTTGCTTTCAGCTAGTTTCTGGATTTCTTTCGATTAGCAATAATTGCAGCTCCCATAAACCTCATTGGCTAGGATACGGCCACCGTGCAAAGCTAGTTTCTGGATTTCTTTTGGAGGGAACTGTCCCATCAGGTAGCCCGCGGCACGGGTGTGACTGTGGAAGGTGAGTTCAGGAGCCTCCCATGTCACCACCTCGAACTGGAACTGACCGAAACCGAACCTGATAGATATTGGCCAGTCCTCATCTCATTTCACATTTCGTCGGTGTTGACTTTCCCTTTGACCGCTATATTGCTTTATGGGTTTTCCTAAACTTCTGTAGCCACACTTTGTCAAGTAAAGAGAGCCTTGAACTCCTTTACCGGCCAGTAAATGTTGATCTCCCTCAAGGCTCAGCCCTGGTCTTCTGAGCTTCTCACTTTGGCAAGCTCATCCATACGCATGGCGCCAGTAAGCATCTATGGCTTCCAAATCATATCTCTGGCCCATCCAGCGCTATACATCCCACTGTCCGGTAACCTCTTCTCTTAGATAGCTCACAGACTAGTCAAACTGGACAGGCCCCAAGATGATCTCGTGATCTTATCACTCACTCTCTTGCCCCATTATTTGTTCCACTCCAAAAGGGACCCATCGGGGTAACTGTATACAGTTGTCATTGTGCAGCTCTAAGAGAATCCATTCACACAGGCTATAATATGAATGATGCCTTCCGGAGACAAACAGTGTGGCAACCCTGTTTTCCAGAGTTCCTTCTCTCTGGAAAGAGCACATTGAATTGTACAAGCCAAATTCCTATGAGTCAAAAATCAAAATAAGAACCCCCTCCCGAAAGACAAAAAACCTAGAGCTGTGTTCATTTCTCTGTTTCCCCCAGCTCATCCAAACAGTCACTGGCTCCCATTCATTTAATCTCCTGAATTGCCCTCGGATGAATCCACTTCTTACCAACCCCATCACCACCACTCCAACCCAAGCTACTGTCATCTCAGATGGAAACTACCATAATAGAAACCTGACAGATCTCCCCTCATTCATTTCTGTTTTCTTTTGGTTCATTTTCTTCACTGGAGCCAAAGTGATCTTCTCAACTTAAAATTTTCTCTAATTTTATAACCTCAACCCCTTAAGTTTCTTTCCTTAAAATGATAATTCCTCAATATGGCCTATACGACCTTCCATGATCGGGCCGCCACCTACTTCTCTAATCTCGTCTTGCATTATGTTCCCCTCATCGTCTCTGCTCTAGACCCACCAACCTTTCAGTCCCCAACCTTCAACCTACTCTGTTCCATAGCAGGACCTTTGCATATCCTATTTCTACCATCTGGCAACTCTTCCTTCCCCTCTTTATCTACTTAACTTTACCAAATACATTTCCATTTAATTCTTCAAATTTTAGGATAATTATCTTTTCCTCCATGGAGGCATTTCTTGACCCTATCACCAGGTTGAATCCTGCTATAGTAAGCTTTCATTGCATTGTCTATCTCCCCTACTTAGTTCTAATCACAGTGCAATTTTATATTTCTTTTCTCATCATTGATTAACAATAATGTCCCCACTAAAATGTAAGCTCTCTAAGGAGAAGGGGACCATGTCTATTATTACTTACCATTGTTTTTCCAGGCACCACCCCCAATACCTGGCTCATATCAGACGATTTGTCGAGTTAGTAATTAACTTCCAAGAAGGAAACCATTCACTGGAGCCAGATTAAGCTTGTATCCACATAGGAAGAAGGTCAGAGTAAGAGGACTAGGACCTGGGGAAACCGTAACACTGCAAATAAATAATTATGACGTAAAACGGAGCCAAAAACTAAAGTCAGATACCAGCACACCAAAGAGAAAGTAGCATAGCGTTGGGCTCAAGCGGTAAATCCACTCTGGTGGGAGGCAGCCATGCCGAGTCCCAGGTGAAGGGGCAGATGTCTGGCACCCGACCAAAAGTAGCATCTAATAAGTAGTGTACACATATGTGCACGCGCATACACACACACACAGACACACACACACACACACACACACACACACACACACACAGACCTGATTGACCCTCCAGTGCCTCCAAATCAATATGCCCCAAAGTAAACCAAGTGTATTTACATGCCTTCACTAAAGTGTTCTTCCTTCTGAATTTCCTCCATTGGTGAATGGTGATAACATCCTCACAGTCACCTCATGCCAACACCTGGGGGACATCCTTGACTCTCAAACCCCACATCTCAACAATCACCAAGATCAATTCAGTCTGACTTCCAAATCTGTCTTAGATCTATCTGCTTCTCTCTACTTCCTCAGCCACTAATTTAATTAAGCCCGTCATCATACTTGCATTATTAAAAAAAAAAAAAAAACCAACCACCTCAAAACTGAGGTTTCTCCCTCCACACTCATACTTCCCATTTATCCATTCTTCCCCCTACAATTTTCCAAAACCCACACCCTATAGCTTCATTCAAGCTCTCTCTCTCACCTCCAACCCCCGGTCATTCTTCATCTCTACCGCTCTGCCCACCACCTGAGCTCTGATCATACTGAACTAGTTTTAGCTCCAGAATGTCTGGGGTGATCCTAAGGTTTTCCGGTGCCTCCGCAACTTTGCATAGCCCTCTCCCTCAGCCTAAAACTCTATGCCCACCTGTTTCCTCCTCTACTTCCAGGCATTTTTACCTAGAGAACTCATTCTAAGGTTCCGAGTCCTACTCCTATCCAGCTAACTCATAGTTCTCTTCCCTTGGAAGGCCTTCTTTTATGTCTAGCCCCCATGAATTTTATATTTCTTTCTCTCATTCTATTAATCACACTGTTTATTCTCCTCCTTAGTCCCAAAGAGGCAAACATCCTGAGGGTAGCTAAGATGTCTTATTTAATCTTTGTTTTCGGTCAGTAGCATAGGAACTAGCCATTCGAAGATTGTTTGACTAAATAAATTAAGAACCAAAGTGAGTGATGACTTCTATTGACTTTTTTTTTTCTTATTTCAGTCCAAGTGGCTACCTGGTTGCTGCCTTCCTCTTTGTCCTGATGCTACTGTTCTTCACTATTCTAGTTTTGAGCTATTTCTATTATATGAGGATTTATAAACAATATCTTCGTGAGCCAATTAACAGATATAATAGAAAACAAAAGAGTATTTAGGAAAAATGAACGTTTGTTTAGTATGGATATATATATGTAGAGAGTATATATATATATATATATATATACTTACATTAAAGTGTGTGTGTTAAGAAATACTAAGGATAAGCACACAGTATGTATCAACAAATGCAAGCTCTAAAAATGTTCTTAAATTACCCCAAGACAAATATTCTCATATCTACTGTGTGTTATAAAATTAAGTTTAAGGTGTTTGCCCTTACCTTAAGGTACTCTATATACTCTTATGTGGCTTTTTAAAAAATTAAAATAAAAGAAAACTAAATTTGCCTATTAAAATCCTTCCTAAGAATGAAAGTAAATTTTTGAAAGTGTGTAAATACGTCAATATTTTTTTAGCTTGGGAGAGGGGCAGAGAGAGAGGGAGAAAGAGGAAGCAGACTCCTCCCTGAGCCCCGAGCCTAGCTGACCACGGAACCTAACTCAGGGCTAAATCTCACAACCCTGAGATCATGACCTGAGCTGAAATCAAGAGTTGGACACTAACCCACTGAGCCACGCAGGTGCCTTTCAATTATTTTTTGCCTGAAACTTTTCATATGAAATTTCATATGGCTGTAGTTTATGTATAAAATCTTAATATGGCCCAAATAATCTGTCTTAAATGTTTTTCGGAAGTTTTTCTAGTGATAGATTCACACGTGAAATGTACAACTTATTATTTTGAAAATGAGAAGCTGATTATCTAAGCTTTAATTTTAAGTTTTAGAATATGATTTTCATGTTCAGCAGAAACTTCTTAATTTGCCCAAATGTTACCACAGCTTTCAAACAATTAGTGTTTGTAACAGAGTTCAGCTAGAGGAGCAGAACTTGTGAGAGATGTGTGTGTCTGTGTGTGTGTGTGTGTGTGTGTGTGTGTGTGTGTAAAGAGATTTAAAAGAACTGGTTTATGTGATTGTGGAGGCTAGCTAAGACATCAAGAATAGAAGATCACAAAAAATAGAAGAGCAAGATGGAACTCCATGGGCACAGATCAAAGCTGTTGTCCATAATTAGAATTTATTGTACCAAAATCAAGAACAAGGAAGGGATACCTGCTTACCTGCTATTTATCACTGTTTTGAAAGTTCTGACATTACAAGAGGAAAGTAAAATGAAATGACCATTACAAATACTGTGAGAAAGGAGATAAAAAAAAAATCCTCTCTTTCAATAATAAGATAATATGTCTAGCAAACCTAAAATTAGTAACAAGAATTACTAGAGTAAGATAACCTGACGGCTCAATATGAGAAAAATACTTAAAAACTAATACCTTTTCTAGGTGTCTGCCTTCCACTCAGGTCATGATCTCAGGATCCTGGGATCAAGCCCAATGGGCTCCCTGCTTAGCAGGAAGTCTGCTTCTCCCTCTCCCTCTTCCTCTGGCCCTCCCCCCTGCTCGTGTGCTCGTGTGTGTGCTCTCTCTCTCTCTCTCCCTCTCTCACTTTCAAACAAACAAACAAAATACCTATTCTCTGTAATGTTATATAATGGCAATAGAAAAAAAAAAGTAATTTACTCATTGTAATGGCAAATTATATAGAATTAAATTTAATATAAAAGGTGTATGACATACATGAAAACAATCTTTAAAATCTTTATTGAAGGAGGTGAGACAAATCTGATATAAAATATTTAATACAAAAAAAAAGAAAAAAAAAAGCAAAACTACCCAATAGAAATGAGAGCAAAGAATATAGTCATTTTACAGCAGGGTATACCCACATAGCCAATAAACATATTTAAAGCAACTATTTTTTTAGTGTTTACTACGTGCCAGGAATTGTTCTAATAATCTACCTAACCCTCTTTTAACAATGCGGCAAGATGGGAGTGTTACTGTCCCAATACACAGATGAGGAAACTGGTACAAAAAGGGTAAATAATGTTTGTAAGGTCCCACAGCTGATAAGAGATGGAGCTGGACTTCACACTCAGGCACAGGGACTCCAAATCCGGGCTCATCCCCTCAGGATGCTGGAGCTCGCCAGCAGCGGGAAAGATACAAACCAAAGTTACAGTGAGGCTTGCACTCCTCACCCGAGAGCACAAACTCTAAAGGGTAGTACTCTTGGGAAGGAACGAGGGTCAGCGATGGGAAGGAAATTCTCTTGCACTTCAGAAGGAAAAGCAAATTATTTCAACTCTTCTGGAAAGCACTCCAATAAGATTTAAAAAATATACATGCTCTTGGACCCAGAAATTCCACTCTTCCATTCTATTGATGGGATGTCATTGGTTGTCATGACAAAACTCCACAAAAAAAAAAAAAAAAAAAAAAAGGAAAGAAAAAAGAATGTCTATCAAGAGGTAAATAGTTGAACAAATGATTGTACATTGGCCACACAGATCAATCTGTACCAGTTGATTTAAAAGACTTTCCACAAGGTTTGGTTAAATGAGAAGAGTAAGCCATGGAGAAGTAGTTACAGGGTGATCTTATCATATAAACCAAAGAAAAGCTCTGCGTATGAGAGCGTGAAGAAACCTACCGAAAGATACGTATCATTTCGTGAACATTGTGTGCATGCGCGCATGCGTGTCACCGTGGGAGGGGGAGTGAGAATGTACCGAGAGACGCAGAGAAGTGATGAATCGAGCCCTTAAAACTGTGAAGAGGGAAACAAAAAGAGGAACAGCACGTGGAACTTGCTCCTGATTGCAGAACCGGGTGTCTGCACAAAGACAAATGAAAGGGCCTTAGACACCCAATTTAAAATGATGTAATTCCAGGTGGTATTTGCTTTCTTGCTATTGTTTCCTGCCGCATTGAACTTACACTGTTTTCTTGAAAGATTTTCTTTATTTGAGAGAGCACAAGAGAGACAGAGCCCAAGCAGGGGAGCAGCAGGCAGAAGAAGCAGGCTCCCCACTGAGCAGGGAGCCGGATGGGGGACTCCACCCCTGGGCCCTGGGATCCTGCCCTGAGCCAAAGGCAGATGCTTAACGACTGAGCCACCCAGGTACCCTAATTATGTATTTTTTTAATGAACTGTAATTGACATATAACATTGTACAATTGTATAGATGTAAGATGTACAATGTGTTGATCTGGTACATTTATATGCTGCAGTAGGATCACCATTGTGGCAGCAGCGAACCCCTCAATCATGTCACGTAATTATCGTCTCACTTTTTTGCGATGGCAACAGTTAGCATCCGATCTCTCAGCAACTGTGAAGTTTACAGCACAGTATCTTTGACTACAGTGGCGATGCTGTGCCCTCCAGGGGCCATCATCTCCGAGCCCCTGCCGCATTCCCCCGCCCTCTGTGTCTGGTAACCAACCCCCTTTCTACTCTCTTTTTATGAGTTTGCCTTCTTAGGATTCCACATATAAGTGAGATCATGCAGTATTGGTCTTTCTCTGGCTTATTTCACTTAGCGTAAAGCCCTCAAGCTCCATGCAGGTCATTGCAAATAGCAGGCTCTCCTTTCTCATGGCTGAATAATATTCCACTGTGTATACGGCTTCATTTTTATCCCTTCATCCCTTGACACTTCAGTTGTTTCCACATCTTGGCTATCGTAAATTATGTTTCAATAAACATGGGAATGCCTGTTATTTCTTCCAAATCCTCTTTTCTTTTCCTTTGGTGACAAACCCAGAACGGAATTGCTGGATCACGGGACAGTTTTATTTTTAATTTTTTGAGCATCCTCCATACAGTTTTCCACAATGGTGGAACAATTTGCATTCCCACCAGCAGTGCGCAAGGGGTCCGTTTTCTCCCCATCCTCACCATTTATCTCTTGACAACCTGCAGAAGGTTGGTGAGAAGCAGAGCCCCAGCAGTTGAAGGCGAAGCGTGAGAACCACAGCACCTCGTGGCGACTTACATAAAGAGATCATTATCACCCGTAGCAGGACTAGAGATGCGATCGAAGACCTTCGATTCAAGGGCTCTAGAGATGTTTGAACCCTCAACCAAGGCTGTTGATCACCTCAATCAAGGTGATGCAGAGGTCAAGGTGCTCATAGGGCAAACTGGGAATCAAAACTGGGACAGGGTCGTCTGGATGGATGCCTCTGAATGCACTGTCTCTCCACACCCACCCCTCCCCATGCCCACCTCCTGGGCACGCAGACATTGACCATCTGTCTCTAGTTAAGAACCACAACTTCTTCTGGTCTGGAGGGTGCTGCAGAGGCCACTCGCTCCCAAGAAAACAAGTACCCTCCCCCCCATCTGCCATCCTGGATAAATCCCTGCCTAACCCAGCTGGTGACATGTTGCACCTGATAAGGGAGGAAGGAGGACAAAATAAACCTGCTTGTCCACACAGGGCCAGAGCACTACACCTGAAATTGGATTCCAAGGGTTCTTTAAAACTGGATTAGCAAATTTTTGTTGACTTGGAGGCACTTTCTCAGGATACGGGATTCAACTAACACCCTAGCAAGGACCCTAAGGGATGGGGCACACTTACTTCCGGCTCTTAGAAACCTAGAAAAAATGGCAGCCCACTCTCAGCAAGTAGAAAAGCCTGAGTGTCCTGGTAGAGGAAGGAATAAAGAAGCTCAGGGAGGTGACGGCTGGAATGGAGGCATTACGTGAGGTCCAGATGGCACGCTATTTCTCAAGGACGATGGGATGGTAGGACCACCAGCATCACTGAAACGCCCACGGGTGACCACTGCAGCCAGGGGTGAGGGCAGGGGAGGCAGTCACAGGGTTTATTAACTCTCTTGGGGACGATGAGGTCTCAAAGTAAGAGAGGCTTGGTGAAGGCCCTTCTAGAAGCCAGGAGACCACAATTACCATGATGACAGTCCAGGAGCAGTCAAGGGGACTTGACCTGGAGGGAACTGTGCTCAACAGAATATGCCGGTGTTAATGGCAACAGCCAACAAGGCTCTTGATTGCGTCTATTAAAGGAGGAAAGATAGAGGAAGTGGTTAAGGGTAATTGTCCCAATACAAAATCACAGTCCCTTGCTCCAGTCCCCAGACCAGAGTAGATTACCAGATCCAGACTCTGCCAGTTCCCTAGGAAGAAGGACCCTACAACACCGTGGCAAGTCTATACCATGACAATTCCCCCCAGAGGCCTATGGCCACTTACTCAGGTGACCTACTGGTGAAAGGGGAACAACTAGACATTTTGAGGACAATTAGATACAGGTCTGAGTTGACACTGATACACAGAGACTCAAAGTGTCACCAAGCCCCCTTTACAGTTGGGAACCTTGAAGGGCCATGGGGGCTCACAGCCACTCAGAGATCCTTTCTCCTGTCCTCAAGCGCATAACTGGAATTAATATATGTCGCAGTTGGAGTGAAGCCTACATTGGACTCCCAGTCTGTGGAGTACAAATGATCGTAGTGGGGAAGGCCAAATGGTAACCGTCCCCTACACACACACATAGCCACGTTAGAAAATCATTACCATTTTCCAGGGGGGTAGCTGAGATCAGCTTAGACCATTAAGGACCTAAAAGACAGAGGGTTGGTGGTCTCTGTCCCGTCTTTACTTAATGACCCAGCTGGCTCACGCAGAAAAGGAAAGGATCCTGGAGAAGGACTCCTGCAAGGTTGACCTCGAAGGAGCACGAGTTACAGCTGCTAGATGTGTATCTGTTAGGGCTGGTTCATTGGAGCTCAGCTATCCGGTGTGCAACTGTTGGCCTGGTAGAGGCATTCTTCCCTGTCCCATGAGAAAAGAAGATCCAAAACAGTTCATATTCACATGGAAAACAGTATTCCATTATCTGCCCATCTTACAGAATTCCAAGGACGCATCCTCATACGGGTCACCAAAATGGCAAGCCAAGTCCGTGTCTGGTCTGGTCACCGAGTCTGGGATGCGATGCTGTCGTGGGACCCAGGTCTTTTTGTACCAATTAAGAACGAAACAGCCCCTAGGGCAGCTGATCGCCCAGATTTCAACAAGGATGAGTTCTATCTTTAGTGCCAATATGGAATCATTCTGGGGACATGGGAAGCATGGCAAGGACAGGGGAGCTATGCTGAACTCTTACCACGTAGCCAGGAACAATTAAGTATCTTGCAGAAAGTGATCGAGAGCAGAAGTGCCTACCCTGAGCAGCTACTTCAACGACCTCTATCAAAGACTGATCACAGATCAGTCGCTTTCCCTGTCACATCCATAAGCTGGTTCAATTATCAATGGCTTAAGGAGTCCTTTGTGGGAGGTCGTGTCAAGGCTCCCACCGGTCCCAAATCTGCCTTTCTGGCTGCAACAAGGCTGGAACTCTGGTCAGTTTCTCTGTTCCCACGTTTGTGCCAGAGGGTCGCTGGCAAGCAGAGAGGAGGAACAAGGGCTTCCTGTCCCCGCCTTTCCTGTCTCTGTGAACTTGGCCATGTTCATTTACCCCAGCAAGACCACCGGCGTCAGTAGCACCGTTTGATTTCTAACTCAAACTTATAAAAACCTTCCAGGACCGGCATCATCGCGCCCTTTGAGAGACGCTAAACGTGACTCAAGGGGACTCTCCTCCAAGCTTTAAAACTCCTTAAATTTAAAATAAAGTAAAATTAAAAAAAGGAAACAGCTCTTTAAATTCCAACCTTTTTGTTCCCCAAGGCCTGGGGATGACAACTGCTTCCAAGACTGACTACCGCTGTGACACCCCGGTGCTCCCTTTTTTGCCTTTTTAGGCCTCCAATAGCCAATTTACATTTATATTACATTTTATAGGAAATGTTCCTTATATTAAATTTTCTGTGTTAATATTTATATTACATTTCCTCTGTTTATATTAAAATTTCAATTGCTATTTTCTCAAATATCACTAGAGCAACACCTGAAAACTACCCCCCAAAAAAGCCTCCATTTTATGCTCAACTACTGCTTGTCTCCTTCAATTTAAATGATAAATTAATGAATATATACATTTTTTTTCAGGTCTTCCACCGGTTTATAAGCTTCATGAGGGCAGCAGTCTTGTTTTATCACAATGTACGAGTGATACACAGTGGTTGACACGTAAAAGGTGTTCCTTTAATATTGCTCAATGAGGGGCGCCTGAGTGGCTCAGTGGGTTAAGCCTCTGCCTTCGGCTCAGGTCATGATCTCAGGGTCCTGAGATCGAGCCCCGCATCGGGCTCTCTGCTCAGCAGGGAGCCTGCTCCCCCCTCTCTCTCTGCCTGCCTCCCGGCCTGCTTGTGATCTCTCTGTCAAATAAATAAAATCTTTAAAAAAAAAAAATACTTGCTCATTGAGTGATGGATAATTTCAGTTATTGGTGGATCAATACCTAAATAACACAAACAAGTCATTTCATCATCAGACAGTGAATTCTCTTATGTCTGATGAATGTGAAATGATCATGAGACATCCTGTGTGGTAGAGAGAATAGCTCTCGAGATGTCCCCATCGAATTCTCCAGAACCTACAAATATATTACCTTACATGGGAATAAAGACATTGCAGGTATGATTAAGGATCATATCAATCAGGTATGTTAAGGATCCTGAGATGACATTATCCTGTATTATTCAGGTGGGCCAATGTAATCACAGGGGTCCTTCTAAGCAAAAGAGGGAGACAGGAGAGTCAGAGAAGATATGATAAAGTCAGGGCAATGTGGCCATGAGCCAAGGAATGAGAGCAGCCTCTAGAAGCTGAGAAAGGAAACAAAATCTCCCCCTTGAGCCTCCAGGAAGAACACAGTCCCTGACTTTTAGCCCAGGGAGACCCATTTTGGACTTCTAACCTGTAGGACTCGTAAGATAAGAAATTTGTGTTATGTCATTTTAAACCACTAAGCATTTGTAATAGCAGAATAGGAAATTAATACTTCTGGAGAAGTCCTATAGGCTCTGGTTAAATTGGCCTAGTGCTCAGGAGAGATAAGGGGTGTGGGGATGGGGGCATCAGACTTTTCAGCACACGTGTGACATGAGAGAGCGAGATGTGTGACAGTGACAGTGAGCAGGGAGCAGATGAGATCACAAAGGGTAAGGCAAGTGTGGGGGTCAAAGGTGAAGTGAACCAGCGGGTGTGAGCCCTCAGTAGTGCAGCCAAGACTAAGAGTTAAAGGATAGTGCCTTTCCCCCCACACCTCTAGTTTGTGCAACAGGGTTAGGTGGCGAGGAAGGCCACAGTGGGAAAGGGAAGGGAAGCAAAGCAGGAGGGTACACCAGAAATTAAGTCTAGAAATTTGTCCACAGCATGTCTGAAGACAGTCAAATAACAATCACGCACACAGCACCTAACTTCACGCAACACTGTCTGGCAAGGGAATCCTATTTCCCTGGTATATTTGTTTTTTCCCTATTCTTCACCTCTCTCTAAATTCCCTCTATCCCTCGCCTTGCCTCTCTGGCTCTCCAGTGATCATCCCGCCTCTCATTCGTTGAGAAAAATCAGAGCAAATCACGAGAGAACATCTTCATTCCCCCCACCCCCGAACTGCCTGAATGTTAGCTTTGCTCTTCCCCTTTGACGAGATATTTGTCCAGACGGGTATTTGCCAGTCAAATCTCAGTTTAAACCAAACCTCGTCACCAAGACCTCCCTGCTGCAGCTAATCTAAGATTACTGTCAATCACTTCCTCCTCTTTTGATTCTCTGCAAAGCACATATCACCCACATTTGTCCTTCGTCCTCTTACTGACGGTGTTCCCCAGGGACTGCAACACGGCCGGGCACACGGCAGGCACACGACAAATATTTGTTGAATAAATGAGAAAGCAACTACTGTGTCCTAGGGTTGTGCTAAGCTGTGAGTACTGCACTCTCTTCCCATGTCGGGAAGATAGTTTCATAAAATGTAAGATTTCGTATTGAGCACGTTGTGCGGCCCCCCCTCCCCCCGCCAACCTGCCTTCCTCTATTTCCCCACTACTCCAGGTGCGGATAAAGAAAAAAAAAAAAAGCAAGGAGGGTTTCGAAAACAAGGTCGTCACCGTGGTCTTTTGCCACATCCCGCCGGCCTCCACGGGCTCAACGCGATCAAAACTAACACCAGCGGCACCGACGAAGAAAGGTTGAAGCTAGAGGACTTCACCTGCCGCCAAGGGCGGACCGCAGAGGACCGGCGCGGATCCCAAGCACTGCATGCTGGGAGCTGTAGTCTCCCGGGGAGGCCTGGTCCGGTAAGGGGGGGGGGAACCCCCGCGGCATGCTGGGAGTCGTAGTCGTGGAGACTCGGCCACGGCGCTTCGAGCGGCGAGCCGGCGGGTGGGGGTGGCGTCCTCACTGCATGCCGGGAACTGTAGTCTTTCCGGGACCCCGCTCCTGCAGCGTGGAGAGGCGCCATTTTAGGTCCCGAGGTGCGGCCGCGCGGAGCCAGAGCGCAGGCGGGCTCAGCCCCGGCGCCGGGCCGGCCCCGCCCCCGGGGCGCCTGGCGCCCGCCCCCCGCCCCGCTCAGGCCCCGCCTTTCCCCACGTGTCCGCGGCGAGGGGAGGTGCCTGAGCCGGAGCGGGCCCGCCAGCGGTCCGGCCCCGTCGGCGCAGAGGGTCCTGTCGGCGGCGCCCGGGAGCGGCCCGGCTCCCCGATGCTCCCGCGCCGGCTGCCGCGGGCCGGGCTGTGCGCGTAGTGCCCGGCTCTGGCCCCCTGAAGTGCCCGCGGGGGTGGGAGCGGCCTCGGCCCCGCGGAGACGGAGCGGCTGGAGGACGAGGCGGCGGCCGCGGGGAGGAGGATGGGGGCTAACCAGTTAGTGGTGCTCAACGTGTACGACATGGTGAGTGCGGCCCAGGCCGGCAGCCTCCGGCCGCTCGGCGCGGGGCTCGGACCCCGGCCCCCGGCCCCTGCGCTTCCTGCCTCGCGTCCCCGCCTCCAGCTTAGTTCTCGGGGTGGGGGAGGGGAGTGGGAGGCTGTTGGGATCCTCGCGCACGTCGGCGGGCGGGCAGCGCTGCCCGGTCCGCCCGAGGGCTCCCGCCGGGGCTCGGGGCGGCTGGGGCCGCGGCGGTGCCCCCTGCGCGGCCCGGAGCCCGCGCCGGGCCCGACCCCTGGGCGGCCGATCGGCGTCCTTCGGCCGAAGCTGCCGTCTGGGAGGTCCGACCCCCGGCTCCTGCCCCCCCCCCTCGACGCCCGGCCGCCGCGTCCCCGAGCGCCGGTTCTCCCGGCCGCACACCTCTTCCTGCCCCGAGTCTGCAGGAACTCCCAAGCCCTTCCAAGTCCCGAAAGTCACAGCTGTCGGTGCCCGTGCTAGAGTCTCGTCCAAGGTGAACGGGAGCCAGCACCCCTTTGCCTCCAGGGCAACCCCATTAACGCGAACGAGGCTCCAGTTCAGCAAGCCCTGCTGAATTCTGGGGAGGTCCTGGTGGGGCTCCCCTGCTGGCCTCTGAAGACCACTCTGCAGGTGATGCAACAGGTACCTGACGTGACCGCAGGAGAGGGAAGGGGAGAACTTGTTTATGAGGTCATCTGAGTTTGCAGAACGGCAAGCACACGGCACCGAGTCCAAATTGCTTTGCCTCAGGATTGCTTTGCCTTAGATAAGTTGGCAGTTGAAGTTCCCGGTAGAGGATGATCGTTGCAGTTAAGATGCGAGCTTGGGTTTGTTTGCTTTCAGTTGATGCGTTTTTGCTTTGTGAGTTACCTCTGCCTTCGATGTGTGAAATGTCTTGGCAGAGGAAGAAGTCCTCGTTATTTTTGTTGGCTTGGAGACGCAGAGGAGCTGAGATGCTAGATGTCAGAAGTCGTGGTTCTCAACTCGCAGATCTGAACTTTTTATTCCCTGGCACCGCGTTCGCATTTCTAAATTTACAGTGTCACCTCTTGGGTGGAAAGGAACTCCCGGGCCCTAATCTGGGAATTGTGTCAGGACCCGGTAGAGACTGCCCGGGACTTGAGGTGGGGTCTCTGTTGAGTTAGGTTCGGGGTTTCGAGGTGAAAGGTTGTGCATGGAGAAAGTGAGACATGGAGAAAAAATTAGAGGAGAACTGGAGAGCTTAGAAAAGCAGGGCGCTTGGTAAGGTCTTTGGCCTGTGTCCCTGGTTAGAAGTCATTCTCCAGACGTCAGCTTCTTACTGTGCTGGATACCTTTATTGTTCAAGACTCTTTATTGCCTTTTTACTGTCTCGCTGTCCGCCCCCCACCCCGGTGATGTGCACTTGGTTTCTTGTTTATTCATGAAGACTGTTACAAAACATCTCACAGCCTATATTCTGCTTTTGAGAGCACGGTAGGTTTTTTTCTTCTGGATTATTAAACCCCTTTATAAATTAGGATTACGCAGTGGCCACAGGGCCATAGACTAAAACGTGAAAGTAGAGGTAGAGAGAAGTTTGGCTTTTTAAATAAAAGTGCACTCCTTGGCATATAATGGGCTTCCTTACACTTTAGGTACTCTCTGAATCACAGAAATCATTGCTAATTGTGGTAACTGTAGGAAAAGCTAGAGGTGATATTGGTGTTCCGGGTCCTGGAATGAGGTTATTCACATACTCCTAGTTTACCGGCACACGTAAACCAGTGTATTTCAAAGGGAGGAATGTTCTGAAAGATGTTAAAAATATTAACCTGTTTAATAAAGACCTTTTAATGAAGATCTTATTCCTTACATCACTTTTGTAAAATGGGTACTTACAGAGGAGGCAGGTAAACCTGCCCAGATAACTAAAAATAGGATCTAGAATTTCTAGACTGCAGTCTGATTCATTTTCTCCTCTACTGAATAATTTCTGTGTTTATTTCTTATCAATTGCTTTTTTCTAGCAATAGGAGGAGAAGGAGCATATGAATGTCTATCAGCATGGTAAATAGTTGAGTTATTAGACTTCTAACAGACTTGCCCTTGCGTGTTATCAGGAGGGCTTTCAGGCTGTGGCTGTTCCGTGTCGCTAATTCAGCATCCTGCAGTTGTTTCATTATGACCTTGGAGAAGTCACCGAAAATGAATAAATTATCCTTTTTCCTTTTTTCTTTAAGGAATTTAGGTATAGCGGTATTAGCAATTCAAGACAAAGTAGCATGATTTTGATAATAGAATGGCAGAAGAGGATGTGAAGGAGAAGCCCACACGTGGTTGTAGGATTAGGGCTTGCTGAGGGGTGCAGGGACCTCTGCAGAGGGAGCAGTGGCAGGAGGAGAGCGCAGGTTGGTGGGACTGGGAAACAGCTGGTCCCATATGACCAGTGTAGCCCCCGTGAAAGAGACAAAACGGACAGTTTGATTAGAAGTTTATACATTTAAAGCTGGAACGAGGGCTGGCGGGGGGTGGGGGGCTGGTCTCTGAGCCAGGGGAACCATCTAAAGTTTTCGTGGTAGGGTGCAGGGTGATCAGAGTCAAGTTCTTGAATGAAGACCAGTGTGTCGCGGTACAAGATCGTATCTTTTATACCGATCTTTCTCAAGTTGTCTTGGTTTTGAAACGGTTCTGCTTGATGTCAAGGTCAAATCTCTTTTATCTTTGATTGTACCGCTCGTGCATCATAGGTGCCTTTGATGGGGATCGCTGTCGTCTGTACAGGTCTCATCTAGCAGAGTCCGTCCAGACCAGACTTCGCAAACACCAAAATCAGCCTTTGGTTTGCACTCATAATCACTGTTTATAGGGACCCCTTGCCACATATCCTTGTGTCTTTCTGGGAGACTGTCTCCTGCTCCAGGTCGGACTGTGTTTTTCCTGTTGCCTGGATGGGGAATTGCTGATCCTTTCTCTTCTTCCAGAACTGCTGCTTGTAGGAAAGAAATCGTATCAGGGTCACCTGTATTAACTTCTTCTCATGGAGGGATAGGCTAATCCTTAAAAGGTTACTTAATCTTACACAGTGCCGCTAAATTATCGCTTGCTGCTTTCTCGGTAATTATGTTCCTCTTTGTACTTTGGGGTAACCTACTACCAATGAAACATGGCCCGGCGTATTTCTGGGTCCGGGAATGAGGTTATTGACATACGCCTAGTTTACGGGCACACGTAAAGCAGGTGATTCAGCTGGGTTTCGGGGTTCCGGGGCGGTGTCTCGTGTTGGTGCTCTCGCATGAGGACTTCATTTGCCAGAGACTCAGAGTTTGGGCCGTTTCGGATCATCTTGGCTACTAACGAATTTTTACAAAATACCAATATGCCGTAGCATGACAGTACTTGTAAATTCATTCAATAAGCTGCTTTCTTCCTATTTTCAAATAGTATCTGTACATCTTCAGAGCCTTAATAGGAAAAAAAATAAACACTAAGACTCTTCAAATAAGGAAGTTTGGGTCCGTATTTCTTTTGACCATCCCGCTTCCGTCCAAGTCCTCTAAGAGCGTGTGAGGGCGCACGCATGTGATACTGACTTCGCACGCATCTGTGCATCTAATTCGGACTTTGTAAATGAGTTCCAGACGCATCTAAATACCCCCTTCACCTACATCAGCATGCGGCATGGTCTCTTCCTTCCGTTCGCCCCCTGGCTCAGACCTCACCCTTTACTCCACGGAACACTCCCCACCCCCACTCTCGGGCCATAATTTTGTCTTGATAACCTTCTGCTTAGTTTCCCAAGCCAGAATGCTGGGAGTAAAACTATTGATTCTTCTTTATTATGAGCCCGTCAGAGGCAGTCCCCAGGCCCTGTCTCCTGTAGTTGGTTTGATTCTATCTGAGAGTAATAGCTTGACCATCAGTAGCTTAAGCTGGAAGGGTACTTGAGTCCAGAGAGAAATGATCCCTGGGTTAGCTCAGCAGCTCAGCTGGTGGTCACCAAGGACTGAGACTTTCCGTCCTTCCACTCTGTTGTCTGTCCCTCTCCTCTTGGCTTTTGTTCTGGTTTGTTCTAAAATGACCATCCTGGCACCAAACAGAATTCGTTCTGCAGCAGGATGTGAAGGAAGACAGAGGTGAGTGGGGTCCTTCGTCTGCTTCTCATGGAAGAGGCTTTGCCAGAGCCTCTCTGCCCTCCCGAGGAATGGTCTGGGATATAGCTGGCTCTCCGGGCCCGCCGGGTGAGCTGCAGCGAGGCAGGCAGGGCGTTGGAAATGGCAGTTAGCTGGGAGCCTCTGATGTCTGTCACGTATTTCACCTTCTGCGTTTTCCTTAAATTGGGCCCCTTGTGCTCATTTCCACTGTGGCTTCTCAAGTTCGGGTCCTAGTTATCCCTATTTGTATAATAGCCTCTTCCTGGTTTTGGTCTCTGGTCTTTGTTTGAATCTGTCTCCCCTTCTGCTACCGGAGCAATCTCCTGACATGTGAACGATCGTGCCATTCCTCGGCTTCGCGATCACCTGCGGGATAGAAGCTAATGCCCTTTATGATGGGACCCCAACCTGACTATTAGAGGCCCACCTCCTACCGGTCCCCCACGGCTCCCCACCCCAGTGTACACGCTTGATGCTCACACAGCGGGACCGTGTAGCTGTGCGAACAGGCTGTACCATAGCGGCTCACGCTGCGGTATCTCGGCTCCTGGCGGTCGCACCTGGAATGTTCTGTCCAACACTGATCAGCAGCCGCCTCCCGCTCCTCCTGCCTGTAGCTCCGCCCGCAGTTGGCAGACTCCAGTGAGCTCCTGTGCCCTCCTTGTACGGACCTTACAACGGACGTGTTACAGTTCCCTGCTTCCCACGAGACCAGGTTCCTTGACAGCAGTGTCTAGAACGGGATCCCTCATGAGAATGTGTTCCATAAACATTTACCAAGTGAACGGGATTTTCAGTAGGCGGTTTTAGTAGGAAGGGTGCCAGTACTTAAAAATATCTCAGAAAGGTCTTCAGATATCCTTTCTCTTGGGGCCCGATACCTATTTCTGTATTTGTTCCCCTACGTTTTAGCTTTTGATCCGACGAAGCAGGGAGGGTCACGGGAAGGGGACAGGGAAGATATCAGATATTCTTCTGTGGCGTAGTTTTTATTTATTTTTTAAACCCTGCGGGCCTAGACTGAGGAGATGGTCTTCACCTGTTTGTTTTGTGCCGCTGGATCTGCGTCACTCCTCGGGAGGCCCTACTCGCCTCCGTCTTCACGGGCTGCTGGCTGCGGACACCCTCCGATGCGCTGACGGTCATTTGACAACGAGGAGGGACAAACCAAGAACAAGTAGTCCCTCCTTGGAACATAATCTTGCTGAAAACCTTGTCAGGATCTTCACACAGATTAACCAGTTCATGGGAGTTCGTCTTCATTTCCTCGTACCTTTCACCACTTGACCTGGGGACCCGTGAGTCCCCGAGTCTGGCTGAGAGGACAGCCCTACATCTGCCCCTCTACGTTACCCGTGGCACTGTCTTCTCTTTGTTCTTGTTTAGGGGAGATGAGAAAAGGATTCAGTCTCTCTAGGTGTTTGTTCTCTATTGCTGCGGGCACAAATTGCCAAGATTTTCGCAGGGTGCCTCGTGTGGGTCACAGGTGCAGGAGGGCCGGGCTGGCTCCTCTGCTCGGGGTCTCACAGGGCTGAGATCCCTGAAGTCGCTGTCACCAGGCCTAGGCGTGGGGGCAGACCCGCCACCAGGCCTGTCCAGAGGGTTGCCAGAATTTAGTTGCTTGTGGTCGTAGGGCCGCGGGCCCAGGCCTTGCTGGCTGACAGCGGGGAGCCCTCCTCAGCTGCTTAAAGTCTTTTGCCTCCCAGGCCTTCAGACCAGCAGGGGTGCCTGGAGCCCCCCCTTGGCCCCCAGATGTCTCTGACCTCCCTTCTGCTGCATCTCGTCTGCCTCCGTGCAGAGAGACTTCTCGGCGTTTAATAGCTTGTGTCACTAAAGGGGACCCATGAGGATATGCCAGGGTAAGCTCCCTGTCTCAAGTGTTTCCGTCTTAAATTACATCTGCAAAGGCCCTTCCATGATTCACAGTGACCGATTCACAAGTTCTGGAAACGAGGGTGTAGACCCGTCACAGAGTCATTTTCCCTATCACAGCACCCGGGAACGGTATTCTGTAAACCCAGAAATACCTCTTGCAGCCCTTGACTTGGCATGGAGTAAGTATTAACTCAGTAACTTCAAGTGGGAAATTTGAAGGATTCAAAAAATAAAGCATGGCGGGGTGCCCGGCTGGCTCTGTCAGAGGAACGTGTGACTATTTGGTCTCAAGGTCGAGAGTTCGAGCCCTGTGTGGGGTGTAGGAATTACTTAAATAAATTGAGTTTCAAAATAAAGCATGGAGATCTTGTGAGTGGCCAACACTCAGACGTTAAAGGTCCAGGCATGTTGGTGACCACAGGCCCTTCAGGCTGCGGGGGTGTTTTCATCTGTCGGCCCCGACGTCACATCTCTGCTGAAGTTCACGGGATAGAATTCAGTGAAACTTGTAAATTAAATACAGGAGAACTGACTATTTAAGGTGAATTCTTCCACTAAATAGATGTTCTTTTAAGACAGGACTTGCCCTCAGTCTCATAAAACAGGACTTGCCTTTACTTTTCATTTGTTGACTGATTTTCTACAAAATTGTTTACATTCCAAAGCAGCAACATCGTTCCAAGTCTCACCCAGTTGGGGAATAGCGTAAAAGGAGGATGCCCAAAATAAATCATCATCTTAAACTATAAGAAAGGTAGGGGGCGCCTGGGTGGCTCAGTGAGTTAAGCCTCTGCCTTCAGCTCAGGTCATGGTCTCAGGGTCCTGAGATCGAGCCCCGTATTGGGCTCCCCCCCGCCCCCACCTCTCTGCCTACTTGTGATCTCTGTCTGTCAAATAAATAAATAAAATCTTAAAAAAAAAAGGGCAGGAAAATAATAAAGGGAACTGAGACACATGAAAATAACTTGTAAGTTTCAATTCATCTGAAATGGCCTTGGGTATATGACTGTGAC
>CM053618.1:52350352-52379952 GCA_028646535.1 Procyon lotor
GATTTGCTTTTCTTTATGGTTTTTACACCCACATATTCATCCCTAGACATTATGTCATTGGTTTTACTTATTTTAAAACGCGATACAAAACACAGTGGAATCCCACTGTGTATGTTCTCCTGTGATTTTTTTTAATCTCGTCTATTTTTTAAATTTGTGCACCTAAGTGTGTGCAGTGATAGTTCATTCGCCTTCACTGCTGTATAGTATTCTGTCGTAGAACTATACCATAATTTTATTTAGCGATTTGACTCCTAAAGGGCATCTGGGCCATTTCCGGTTTACTGCCCTTAGGAGCAATGCATCTGTGATATTATAATGCATGTCTCCTGCTGCTCATGGAAAGATTTCTCCCTGAATGGAATCACAAGGTCGTAGGGAGTATACTGGCTCAACTTGATTAATGTAGAAGAAACAAGGCCCTCTTCTTATTACCCTTTTATTAAATAAAATCCTCTCTCCTCCTGCTTATCAAACAGAGCTCCACAGCCTAGCTATTTTCTTATAATGTTATATAATGAAATTTCAGAGCCTGGTCTTTAAAAATGTTTTTTCCATTATTAACTGAAGGAGTTAAAGAGGTGAGAACCGCATCCTACACCCACATGGCCCCTGGGAAGGAAAACACTCCAGGGCACAAAAGTAGTTCCAAGAACCCAAGTGGCGTGGTTTGAAGAACTTTGCGCAGAAGGTCTGATTCTAAGTGGACACGTGTGAACATTCATAGCTGTTTGCAGCAGGGTCTCGTTAGACGCTCACACTTTAGAAACTGTTGCCGTATCCTGTGCGGATAAGCACCCCGTGAGTGTAACCTCCAAAGGACGGCTGCGTTTATTAGCTCCCTTATTATCTTATGTGATAATTCGCTGGCTTACGTATAATGTTGCAAATGGCCTCTCAGTCTTCCTCCAGGCGACTTCCCCGCCACGTGCATTTTGGAGACACCAAAGCCCCTGCTAGATACGTTATTTAACAAACCAGCTGAAAGTTCTCCTGTCCTTTTGTCGGCGCTGAGTCGTCGAGTGGCCACAACGCTGTCCGCTCCTGCCAGCAGAAGATTCCCGTTCCCACCACCCCACACCCTTGCCAATACCTGATACTGCCGGACTCCAGGGCTGGTCACTCTGCCGAGCGTAAATTGTCACCTAGCTGTGCTTTTGATCTTCATTTTCCTGATTAAGAATCTTAAGTGCTTCTGGGCTAAGTACTTATGTCTCCTTTTTTGTGAAATGTCTGTCCTACCTTTTGACTGTTTTTCTACTAGGTTATATGTCTTTTTCTCGCCAATTTGTAGGAAATAGTAACATATTCTGACTACTATTCTTTGACGGCTCGATGTCTTACAGATATAGTCTCCCAGCTGGAGACTTCTCCGTTCACTATCTTTCAGGTGTGCGTGGATAAACAGAAGTCCATTTTAAAGTAGTCAGAAATATCAGTATTTTTCTCTATGGTAATTATTTTTTGTATCTTAACACATTCATCTCTCCCCTTAGATCATCGAGATTTTTTCCTACATTTTCTTCTAAATATTTTAATGTTTCCTTTGCGCATCTAAGTCTTCAGTCCATCTAGAATTGTATGTTGTAGGTGTGTATGTGAGGTAGAGAGAGAGACAATCTTTTTTTTTTTTTTTTCCATATGGGTAAATGCTAACCCTGATGCAACACGCAGAATAGCCTGTCAATTACCCACTGGTACAGCATTCCCATTTCCTGTTACCCAGGTTTCTGTGTATACATGAGCCTCTTTCTGGGCTCTCTCTAGTCCCACTGGTCTATTTATTATCTCCAGACTAATGATACTCTATCCTAACTGCTAAGACTTTATAATAAGCCCCAGTATAGGGGCGCCTGGGTGGCTCAGTGGGTTAAAGCCTCTGCCTTCGGTTCAGGTCATGATCTCAGGGTCCCAGGATCGAGCCCCACATCGGGCTCTCTGCTCGCGGGGAGCCTGCTTCCCTCTCTCTCTCTGCCTGCCTCTCTGCCTACTTGTGATCTTTCTCTCTGTCTCTCTGTCAAATAAATAAATAAATACATAAATAATCTTTTTAAAAAATAAATAAATAAGCCCCGGTATATGGAAAAGCAAGTCTCCCCAACTGCTACAGGAGCGCTTTGGTTAGTCTTGGCCCTTTTCCATATAAATTTCAGAATCTGTTTCATAAGTCACACACACACACACACACACACACACACACACACACGCACACACACCCTACTGAAATTTCATTGAATTTATATATCCACTTGTAAAGAACCAACATCTGAATGACATTGAGTCTATCTAAGAACATATACACTGATTTTTAATGACCCTCAAAAAGATTTATAGTTTTCTCCATAAAGGCCTTTCATATATTTTGTTAGATTTATGCCTCAGCTCCTTAGGTTTTTGGGGTTTTTTTTTTTTGGCTAGGATAAATATCTTTGATCTCTCTCTTTTTTTTTTTAAGATTCTATTTATTTGACAGAGAGAGATCACAAGCAGGCAGAGAGGCAGGCAGAAGAGAGAGGGGGAAGCAGGCTCCCTGCTGAGCAGAGAGCCCGACGGGGGCTCGATTCCAGGACCCTGAGATCATGACCTGAGCAGAGGCTTTAACCCACTGAGCCACCCAGACGCCCCATATCTTTTATCTCTTAATTATAGTTTCAGATCCATTGTTCTTCATACATATAAATGCAATTGACTTTTTTCATTTTTTTTTAAATTGATTTTTTTTTTAAGATGTTAAGTAATCTCTACACCCAATGTGGGGCTGGAACTTACAACCCCCGAGATCAAGAGTCACCTGCTCTACCAACTGAGCCGGCCAGGTGCCCTGAAATATTGTGTTTTGTTTTGTTCTATTCTGTTCTGTTCTGTTTTAGAGAGTGTGAGCGAGGGGCAGAGTGTGGGGAGGGGCAGAGGGAGAGAGAGAATCTTAAGTGGGCTTCATGCTAAACATGGACTCGATCCCAGGACCCCGAGATTAGGACCTGAGCCAATACCAGAGTCAGAGGTCAGAGGCTCAACCGACTGAGCCCCCCTCCCCCCGCCCCCAGCTGCTCTGTAAGCTCCCTGATGAGTCAGCTGTGGCCACCTGGACAGAGTGAGCATGACCTCAAACATCTTCGGTCTCTCTAGTCACCCTGGGTGTCCTCAGCCCTGGTCCTCGAAGCCTCCCCGTGAGGGGCGAGCTGATGGGGCAGAGAAAGAGAGGTTGGAGTCTCCGTGAGGCTAACAGCGCCTATGCCTGGACCCCCACCCCCACCCCCCAGATCTCAGCATCCAGGTGGGGAACAGAATCCAGATGGCTTCCCCGATGAACAAGGGATCCCCCCGGGTTCAGGCAGCTGGTCCTTCCGCCCTGCCTGTCGCCTCCCTGTGTGGCCGCCCCATCCTCCTTGCTGGGGGTTGTACGTTTTGCAATGACTCCCTACAGTGCATCTTTGGGGCATCTCAGCTGGGGCTGCGAGCTCGGCCCCTGGGCCTGGGGTGGCCAGCTTGGGGTGCACTTGGAGCCCTCACTGTGCCAAGGCGGCCCTTCCTTTCCCACGTGCTGATTTGCAAAAGGGCGCATTGGAGCAAGAGACAGCCGTGGCTCTGTGACCCTCCCGGGTCGCTGGAGTGTGAGTGGTAGGGCAGGACGTCCACACATCATCCAAGCCCCCAGGGATCCAGAACGAGAAAGGGAATTAGAATGAATGACTGGAGTCTTGGAGATTTCTGGGTCTTCGGTTTGCGTTTTGTTTTTCAAGATCGCTGTAGGCAGTTTCCCCGGAAATGCTTGCATGGAGAAACGTCCTGCTCAGCACCTGGCTTCCTTCCCTCCCTGGACTCTGGGGCCAGGCCAGCCACCGGCCTGAAGCTCGTGCTGCCTGAGCTCCGTGGAGAGTCCCGTTGGCCGGTGCACCAGGAGAAGACAGCCCGACCCGCTGGCCAAGTTCACGTCCCCTTTCAGGGCCCCTTCGCTCCTCTGGGTCTGGCCTCGGCAGACTCTGGCACAGCCCAGGAGATGGGGCTGGGAGAGAGAAGAGGGTGCCCTGAGGCTCCCCACGCCCCGCAGCTCCTATCCGCGTGCTCCCCAGACTCTGGGCCAGGAATCATCTGGGAGCTTAAAACACAGATTCCCACAGGCATCACCTCCAAATAGGCTGAGTCAACAGACCCGGATGGGGCTTGGGAATATGCATTTCTATCCCGCTCTCCTGGGGTCAGCCAACCACACTTACAGGCACATCTGCTTAAGGAGGGGTGAGAGGGAGAGAGCAATAAATCCCACCTCTTCATCCCTCATCTTCCCTTCGCCTCTAAAGTTTTCTCGTTAGGGAACTGGGGACCCCCGGAGCCCCAATTTTATTCAGACATTCAACTCTCTGGAAAGTGGACCTTATCCCCCAGGCTGGTGGTAAAGCCGGATGGTGCCGGCCACGAATGGTAATACATTTCCCTTCTGGGCATTGCGACAGGAGGAGAGTCTGGTAGAGGGATTCTGAGGATTTCTCCATCTTTCGAAGAGGATTGCAAGATGCAATCTTCTTTTCGAGGCTGTTATACCTGGAAGGTGCCGTTTTGCATCCAATAGCCTGAAGGCAGAGCCGTGCACCAGGGATATAGGCAGAGCGTGAATAATGCACAAACTTGGGGCTTTGAGCTCCAAACCTGGAACCAGTCTCCCTAGGGATTGCTTATAATGTGAGCTAATGTCCCCATTTGTATGCTACTTTGACTTTTTTATGTCGCAGCCAAAAACATCCCAACTCATCCATCTAAAAGGGCCCAGGGCTTGATCTGGCTTTGTGCTTGGCTTGCTCCTACCGCGGCTCCTAAGAGATGCCAGAGAAATCAGAGACCTGCATTTTTAGCTCCACCTCCTTGCGATGTCGCTGTAGCCACAGCCGGTAGCAGGCTATGGGTCCCTCGTTTGGGGCCAACAGAAAAGAGCCTGTGTTCCAAGGTCCTAAGGTCTATCCTGACTAGACCCACTGGGGAAGAAACTTGCCCAACCCCGAACTCAACAGTAGCCACAAAATGGAATCTGCCAATTGGCTTCAGACAGGCTCTCCAATAGGGCTGCATACTAGAATTAACTGAGGAGTTTTAACAATGCATATGAAACTAATCCCAAAAGCCTAGATACTGTGTGATTCCAATTATGCGATATGGTGGAAAAGCAAACTTATAGCAATAGTAAACAACAACAATAATCAGTGGTTATCAGGAATCTGTGGGGCAGAAGCGATGAATAGGAAAAGCACAGAAAATTTTTTCTTTTTTTTTTTTAATATTTATTTAAGTAATCTCTATACCCAGTGTGGGGCTCAAACCCCTGACCCTGAGATCAAGAGTTGCATGCTCTTCCGACTTAGCCAGCCAGGCACGACCCCTCATTTTTAAATATTTAAATACCAGAAAGGTTGTTTTTGTGGGTTTTTTTTTTTTAAGATTTTATTTGTTTGAGAGGGTCAGAGATAGGGATAGAGGTATCATCAGAGAGCACCAGCCGGGTGAGGGGCAGAGGGAGAAGCAGACTCTCCGAAGAGCAGGGAGCCGGACGTGGGGCTCGATCCCAGGACGCCGAGATCACGACCTGAGCTGAAGGCGGATGCTTGACTCACTGAGCCACCCAGGCACCCCTGAATATCGGAAAGTTTTTAAGAAAGCGAAACTACTCTGGATGAAACCAGGCTCATGGACACATGTCCTTGTACATCTGTCCAAACCCACCGGATGTAGACCCCCAAGAACAAACCGTAATGTAAGCCGTGAACTCTGCGTGATAAAATGAGGTGTCCGGTTAGGGTCAGTGACTCAAGGAACACTCCATCTGGTGGGGGATGCTGATGAGAGGGAAAGGATGCATGAGGGGGAGCAGAGAAAACACGTGCGGGAGCGCTGTACTTTCCACTCTATTTTGCCCTGAACCTAACCCTGCTCTAAAAAATAAAGTCTACTGGGGTGCCTGGGTGGCTCAGTCGGTTAAGTGTCTGCCTTTGGCTCAGGTCAGGATCCCGGGGTCCTGGGATCCATTCCTGCATCGGAGTCTGCTTCTCCCTCTCCCTCTGCCCTTCCCCACACTCATGCACTCTCTCTCTCTCTCTCTCTCTCTCTCTCTCTCTCTCTCTCTCTCTCCCTCCCTCCTCTCTCTCACCCTACCCATAACAATTAAACCAGAAACTCTGGGCGTGGACTCTGCCCGCAGCCAGGACTGGGGACCACTGGTAAGACCAGCTGGAACCCATCCCTGGACCCGGGAGTAGGGTCAACCTTTTGCAAACCCAATGGCTGAGACTGGGGAAGAGGGACTGTTCCAAAAGAAAATGTGGGATACTTTTACCGAACAGCTTGAGAAATGAATGCTCGGTGGCAAACAAGCGCGTACCCATGAGAGCTGAACGCCGCTGTCAAGGACAACGCGCCCAGCTGGATTCCCATCCCAGGAGCTCACAGCTCCCAGGATTAAAAAGGACCGTGTTCCTCCCTTTCCCCACCGCGCTGTTGCTGACAGGCTTCTGTTTTGAACACGGAGATAAGCATCTCCCCCTCAGCTACACGTTTCCTGTCCAGGTGAGAGAACGAGTCTTATATTCTTTCCCACCTTCTGCCACCACCCCACCCCCCTTGCAGGGTCCCCGAGGGCGAAGGCGGAGACTAGAGTCAAAGTCTGGGGCTCTACGAGAAAGACAGAAGAGTGTGTCCGTCTGGCTGCCCTTCCCAGGTATTCAACATGGAGCACAGGCTTCTTACTCGTCCGACTCTGAAGTGAACCCCAGATGCGGCATTCAGTTTGATAGCGCTTCTCGGGGGCCGTAGATCATCGGCAATCAAAGAAGGAGACCATTAAGCGACCGCGCCCAGCCTCTGCGCGCTGGGGTCAAAGAGCTCGCGCGTCCCTTCCGTCTGTGCAGAAGGGACCGGGTTTTTTAAGGGGGAACGGGGGTGGGGGGGCGCCTCAAGTGAAGAATGACAGAGGGCTGCTCAGTGGAAATGTGGTCTGGCCAGTTAAGTCTGCGAGCTGACAATTAGGGCAGTTAGGAGTCTATCTGGGACTCGGAGCCCCGCAGCTCCCCAGGATTACATTTCAAAGGAATGGCGCTCAGGTCCTTGAGAAAGAGACGCATCAGTCCGAGGAGCTCCATATACATCTCAAAGGGACAGAGAGCGATGCACACTTGGAATCCCATTTTAGTAAAAGTTTTAAGAAAGGGAGATGTTGGCTAGAACAAACAGCAAATGCTTCCCACAGCCCGGAGCTTTTCCGGAGCTTTTCCAGACGGACTCTCCCAGGAGGGCTGCTTTGTCTGCCTTAGGCCGCCAGGAGCCAAGTTCAAGGTTTCAAGTCTCTTACTACACACAGTAGGGAGGAAGTAGAACTTTCACTATTTGCAAATGACAAGATATTCTATGTAGAAAACTTGAAAGACCACCAAAAAAGAAAAAACTGCTACAACTGCTTGAATTCAGTCAAGTCACAGGACCCAGTGTTGTATTTCTGTGCACCAGCAATGAAGCTGCAGAAGGAAAAATTAAGACAACAATTCCATTCACGGTTGTACCCAATATAATAAGATGCCTAGGAATAAACCTAACCAAAGAGGTGAAATATCTGTACTCTGAAAACTATAAAACACTGATGAAAGAAACTGAAGATGACACAAAGAAATGGAAAGACATTCCATGCTCATGGATCGGAAGAACAAATATTGTGAAAATGTCTATACGACCCAAAGCAATCTACACATTTAATGCGATGCCGATGAAAATGCCAAGAGCGTTTTTCACAGAACTAGAACAGTCCTAAAATTGGTATGGACCCACAAAAGACCCCAAATAGCCAAAGCGGTCTTGAAAAAGAAACAGTTGGAGGCATCACAATTCTGGACTTGGAGTTATATTACAAAGCTATAGTGATCAAAACAGTATGGAAGTGGCAAAAGAGACACATAGATCAATGGAAAAAAACAGAAAACCCAGAGATAAACCCACAAGTACACGGCCAATTTATCTTTGACAAGGCAGGATAGAACATCCAATGGGAAAAAGACAGTCTCTTCAACAAATGGTGTTGAGAAAACTAGACAGCCACGTGAAGAAGAATGAAATTGGATCACTTTCTTACACCATGCACAAGAATAAATTCGAAATGGATTAAAGACCTACATGTGAGACATGAAACCATAAAATCCTAGAAGACAGCAGGATTGTATTACAATTGTAATGTATTCCAATACATTACAATACAATACATTACAATTGTAATGTATTACAATACATTACAGCAGGGCAGTAATGTCTCTGACATCGGCCATAGCAACATTTTTCTAGATATGTGTCCTGAGGCCAGGTAAACAAAAGAAAAAATAAACTATTGGGGCTCAAAATAAAAAAGCCTTTGCACAGCGAGGGAAGTAATCGACAAAACCAGAAAGCAACCTATGAAATGGGGGAAGAGATTTGTAAGTGACCTATCTGATAAAGGGTTAGTATCCAAAATACATGCAGATCTTGTAACCCCCACACCCAAAAAACAAATAATCAAATTAAAAAATTAATTTTAATCCAATTAGAAGACACGAAGGGACATTTCTCCAAAGAACACATACAGATGGCCAACACACACTTCGAGACGTGCTCATCATCACTGCCCATCAGAGAAATGCAAATCGAGACTACAGTGAGATTGCGCCTCATGCCTGTCACAATGGCTAAAATCAACAACGCGGGAAACAACAGGTGTTGGTGAGGATGTGGGGAAATAGGACAACTCGTGCACTGTTGGTGGGAACGAAACCTGTGTGGCCACTGTGGAAAACAACTTGGAGGTTCCTCAGAAAGTTAAAATTAGAACTACTCTATGATCCAGCAATTTCACTATTGAGTATTTACCCAAAGAATACAAGGGCACTAATTCAAAGGGATACGTGCACCCCTGTGTTTATAGCAGCATTTTTTTTTTTTACAATAGCTGAGCTATGGAACCCACCCAAATGTCCATCAGTAGCGAACAGGATGATGGGTCACCGGCAGGGAGGTGGGTGGGGGATGAGTGAACTAGGTGATGGGGATGAGGGAGGGCACTTGTGATGAGCACCGGGTGATGTATAGGAGTGTGGAATCACTATATTGTTCACCTGAAATTAATATAACACTGGTATGGTAACTAACTGGAATTAAAATTAACACTTAATAAAAAAAAAAAAAAGTAAGTTGCTCATGAAAGGACCAATAGTGTACGATTCCATTCATATGATAGAGGAGTCAAATTCATAAAGACAAAAAGCAGAATAGTGTTGCCAGGTTTTCGGGGAAGCGAGGGCAGGGATAGCCCTTGTTTAACAGGCACAGGATTGCACTTTTGCAGAATAGAAAGAGTTCTGGACATGGGTGAGGACGAAGGCTGCGTAACGTGATCGTGTGTAATACTGCCGAATGCAGAAAGAGTTAAGATGGTAAATTTTATGTGTATTATACCAGAATTAAAAAATAATTTTAAAAAATGACTCCAGTCATGTAGGGGTGGTCAGAAAGTTGTTGTATAAAGACCAAGTAAGATCTACCTGAACCCGTGTAGATCAGACCGGCGTGGGGGGCATCGTAAATCTCATCGCGCTCCCTTGGTGGGCATGCCTAGTCCTCTATACATTCCTTGAAGCCCCCTGGCAGAGTGAAGCTTCTGGAACACGGAGCACATTGACCTATTCACAGAGCTGAGGCCTCTCCTCTTGGGCTCATCAATGGTGACCCAAATATACAGCACCCATCCCCTTTTCTTTCACCATCTGGAACTCTCTTGTCCAAGAAGAACCCCGAGCACTGTGGATCATCCCCGTAAGACCCCAGGTCCCACCGCGAGCTGCCCTCTTTGCTGGCAGCCACCGCCCAGAGCTCAGAGTGTGGGACTGCTCAGGAGGCTGATGTCCTTCTCCAGGGACACGGGGAAGGGTTGGGGATTGCACCAGAAAGTCACCCAAAATGGCCAACTAAAGAAAAACTGTGTTTCTTATTGGCTTCCTCAGAGGAGGAGGGATATAAGAGGAGGAACGAGTCACATGCTGGGCGGACTCCAGCCCCAGAAGACCAGAAGTACAAAGAGTCACCATGAAACACTGTCAAGATCCTGAGCAGTGGGAGTGGGGTCCCTAATGGGGTGTCCACGGACAGGTACTCCCTCCCAGCCCCCTGAGGGAGCACGAGCACCCGAAGGCCACTGTTTCTGCTGAATCTGGTCTTTGATAGGAGAAACCGACCCGCAGCCCAGAAAATCTAGGCAAAGCTACCCCTCTCTTGGCCTGGGAGGGATCCGTGATGGCCCATGGCCAGGAGGCTCCGATCACAGGTGTTAGGCTGATACCTGGGAGCCCAACTAGGAAGACAGAAGATGCCCATCAAACCACCATAGTGATTCTCTAACTGCCATATGGACGTTATGCCCCGTGCTTGCGCAGAGTTGGTGTGTGTGTTCGTAGAGATGAACCCAGCACAGTCTAGACCAATTTCCTTCGCCTCCTAAAGAGGAAGTACGGTGGAGCAGTGGACGGTCAGTCAAAACAAAAAGGCAAAAGCCACTTCCAAATTATGGGTCAGACCAGAATTCACTGTGCATTCGCTTGGCTCTTGCTTTTCTGAAAGGAACCCAGGAAACACGACATCGTTGGAATTGCTTACATATTATGCAACAGCGCCCACATTCCTGTGTCTGAGGATTCGGAGATTTGGTATATTCTTCGAGAGGTTTCTCCTTTTTTTTTTTTTTTTAAGCTTTTATTTATTTGAGTGATGTAAGATTCGATCCCAGGACCCTGGGATCATGACTGATCATGCCTGAGTCCAAGGCAGACGCTTAAAAGGACTGAGCCACCCAGGCCCTGGCATTTCTCCTTTTTTGTCTCTCACCTTGAACCTGTCCGAGCAAGGAACTGCTTCCTACAGAGAAAGTTTTAATTCAGGCATCTTGGGATCCCTGGTCTAATCAGCTAGACCCAAGGGGCAGGGTCTAGCCCCTTGTAGGGATTGGTTTCCCTACAGGCAGGGAGGCTGGGTACTTAGCATAATGGCAATAATTTAAGCTGTCCAGGCAGTAGCAGGAATGAAGAGGTCAGCAGAAGATCAAAAGGCACCTGACCTCAATTACGGAGTCCTGCCCCCAGCTTTCTGACCCATGCCTCGTTTTCTCTGCCCTTCTGGGGCCTGCCCACCGGTCTCTCACTGCAATGCACGCCACAGGGGTGGTGATGCCAGGCACTCCCTTCTCCAGAGACTGACTTTCTAGGTCAAGGGCACCCGGAGACCCGAGTGAAGGATCAGGAGCTTGGGGGCGACTTCCGCATCAAGCCGAGAGCCTCTAGGCCCATTGCTAGGTGTTCCCGGGTTTGCTAGTTGAAAGGGCAGTTTGGGGGAGGGGGAGGGGCGGGGGCGGGGTGGGGGCAGGGAGGGCCGCAGGTGTGGACGGTGGTCTGGGAATAGCCCCCAGGAAGAGGCAAGCGTGACAGTTTAATAAGCACCCTGACCGCGTATACTCTTCCTTTTCGGGAAGTGCTCCGAGCACTTTGGTGTCTAATGTTTGACTTTCATCCTCACAAGCCTGCGGAGAGTATCATTAGCTGGCTTTTATTGATGAGGCACAGGAGAGATTAAAGACCCACCCAGGGGTTCCCCCGGACTCCTCGCCCTGCGCTCTTTTATCTCCAACGCTGGTTTTCAAAGTCCCTGCACGCCAACCCCAGACCTTGGTTCTAGTGTTGGCTTACATGGGAGCTCACGAATAAATGCCTGCGAACAAAAGATAAGAGTAGGGTTGGGGCCCTTCGACGTGAGGTGAGGAGCTCCGCCATCCGCTTAACCGAACTTATTCTTAATCCCCGAGGGCGAGGGACGGACTCACGACCGCCGCCGCTCTCAGCCCCTTCCGGGGGTGTCCGGAAGGAGCAGCGGAGGGGGCGTGGGGCCCCAGGAGGGTGCAGGACCCCAGAGGAGCTGGGGGGGGCGCGCTTGGGGAAGTGTAGGGCCCCGGGGGGGACGAGGCTCCAGTGGGGTTCGGGGCCCCCCGCCAGCGCCTCCCGGGCTTCCCACCGCCCGGAGGCCCTTGGCCCTGCAGCCCGGGGGCGCGGGAAGCCGGAGCCCTTCCCGTCGGTGAGGCCCCACGCGGGGGACGCCTCGCCCCAAAGAGCCCGCGCGGCCTTTCATTCACACGACGTCGGGTTTATTTTCCTCTCTCTCTCTGCCGAACGAAACCGAGCCGCTGCCCGGGGGCGCCCGGGGGCCCGGCGGCCGCCCGCGGCCTAGTCGCCGCCCGGCGCGCGCTCCAGCACCAGCAGCGGGATCTCCTCCAGCCGCTCGGGCCGCTCGCCGCGCCGCAGGTACCGCCGCCTCCACGCCGCCAGCCGCTGCAGCAGCCTCTGCAGGCGCGGGTGGGCCCACAGGCCGCGCTCCGGCGCCGCCCGGGCCCGCGCGTGCTTGGCCTTCTTCCGGCGCCCGCCGCGCGCCGCGCCCCGCCGGAACAGCCGCCGCCAGCACCAGCAGCCCGCGCCGCCGTCGCCCGCGTCCCCGCGCCTCAGGCGCGCCGCGCCCTCCGCCAGCCCGAGCTGCGCGCCCCCGCGCCGGGCCCCGCCGGGCCGCGCGTCCGCCATGCCGGCCCGTCCCCGCCGCTCGCACGCGGCCTCCGCGCACACGCACCGGGCCGCCGCTCGGCCGAGGGCTCCGCTCCGCCGCCTCCCGGGGGTCGCCGCGGAAACCCGAACGCTGACCCCACAATGCCCCGGGGCCGAGCGCGCGACCCCCGCGGGGGGGGGGGGGAGGGGAGGGCCCGTGCGTCGGCCCGAGGCTCCTGTCCTCGGAGGGGCGGCGCCGGCTCCGGGACCTGCCCGGGGTCCACGCGCCCGCCTCCCCGCCCCTGACCCCCGCCTTAAGCCTGTGCACGGCCCCCGCCGGACCCCAGCTTGGATGTCGGCCCCGGGCCTGGGTTGCCCTCGAGGCTGGTCCTTTTGGGGGGACTGGTGTCAGGGGTCCGGTAATTTTCCACCGGCGGGGATCCAGACTTTCAGGAAAGACCTGACATTCTTCATCGGACCTCTTCCTTGTGGGATCGTGATTGATGTTATTTTCCCCCCAGGATTTTTTTCTGACTGCAGACGTAAGTAAGATTTGGGGGGGCGGGCGCGCCTGGGTGGCTCAGTGGGTTAAAGCCTCTGCCTTCGGCTCAGGTCATGATCTCAGGGTCCTGGGATCGAGCCCCGCATCGGGCTCTCTGCTCAGCGGGGAGCCTGCTTCCCCCCCCCCCTCAGCCTGCCTCTCTGCCTACTTGTGATCTCTCTCTCTCTCTGTGCCAAATAAATAAATAAAAATCTTTAAAAAAAAATGTGTGTGTGGAAAATCGAAAAACTCAAATGCAACAAAGAAAACATCTCTTGGGGTGCCTGGCTGGCTCAGTGGGTTAGGCGTCTGCCTCCAGCTCACCTGGGATGGAGCCCACTTTTCTCCGGCTCTGCTCGGCGAGGAGCCTGCTTCTCCCTCTCCCTCTCCCCCTGCTTGTGCGCCCTCTCCCTCTCTCGCTCTCTCAAGTAAATAAATAAAATATTTTAAAAAGACAAGAAAACATCTTTTTCCTGCTTCTATATGTAAATTTTTGCACTCACCAATTTCTCAAATTCAAGTGAGGAGAGGGAAAAAGAACAAGGAGCTAGCGTCTACCGTGCACTTTAGGTCCTAAGCACTCTGCCTAGCATTCTGTGTATTTTTCTCGTTTTGTTGTTTTTCTGGTTTGGTTGGTTGTTTTCTTGGTTTTTGTTTGTTGTTGTTGGTAGCCTTTTACCAACTTTAACTTCGGGCAAGTTACTTAACCCCAGTGCCTCACCTTACCCACCTGTAAAATTGAGGCCATAGCAATCCTACCTCTGGGTGGGTGTTGTGTGAATTAAATGAGATGATATAGATGAGCATTTAGTATACACTGGGCACCTAGTAAGTGCACATGAGTCAATTATTATGCAATCCTAAACACAACTCCAGTGAAGTGTTTCCCAAGTGGATATTCCCCTTGTGCTGGTTGAGCAAAGTAAAGCCTTAGGTAAAAATCCTTGATCTGGGATAACATAGCTTCTAGTTAAGGAAAATGATTTGAACCCCACATTCTTTGAGCCCCAGGATACGAAATGACCATGCTGCTGTTGAGCGTTCACCTGCTCACCTTAGCAGTCCCCTGTCCCTTCTAATTCACCCATCATCCCAAATGTCCACAGCCCATAGGTAAGGGTCAGCATTTAACGTGTGTGTAGACTCTGGGTGCAGAAAACAGAAGGAAAAAGCCCCAGCTGCCCAATCCTTATTTCTAGCAACTTCCTGAGTTCATGTGGGCCAAAGCCTTTTGGTCCCCACGGCCCCGGGGCATATCCTGACAGTGGCCCGTAGTTAACCCCCTCCCCTCCGTGTCACCACATAGAGCCCACCCCTACCTGCCATTCCCTTTCAGAATGACTTTGTTTTATTTGCTCCCTCCCGGGTTTTCCACGGGTGCCTCCTCCTTGTATTTGGGCTGTGTGAGCATCCTGCCTCCTGCGCCGGAAAGTCAAGTACAAGGTCAGTCCTGACTGACAGATGCGGCTAAAGAAGCCCTGAGTCAGAAGGATCATGTACATGGACAGTGAAAGGGGACCGAGCCAGAGATACCGGCTCCCCGGAGACAGCCCGCGCTCAGGGCAACCCCGGAAGGAAAGGGACCTGGGGACTTGAGCATCGGTATTGGGACACCCTTGCTGAGGGTGTTGCTGAGGCTGCTGCAGCTCATGTCCTGGGAGCGGCTGTGCCCTGGGCAGGGGGGAGGCAAGGGCAGGCAGCCTCACGCATCATCAGAAGCCGAGAGGTGATGTGGAACTGTCTAGAACAGCCTTCCGGGCAGCTAGGAGGCAAGCGGGATGTGCTCTGGCCGTTCCTCACAAGCCTCCCGGGCCTCCTCTTCTGGGACCATCACCGAGGGTTCTGTCAAGACTGTCATTCAAGCCTGGCTTATGCGGCCTGTGGGGGCCCCCGGGCGCCATGACAGAGCCGCTCTCCTGCACAGACCAATTCCCGTGCTTCCCCAGTCTTTTTCTGGCCGTTACGGACTAAATTGTGTCCCCTGAAAAGTCCTGTGTCGGAGTCCTAACCCCTAGGGGCTCAGAATGTGAAGATGGGGCCCAAGGAGGTAATTCAGTTAATACGAGGTCCTGAGGGGGACCCTCATCCAATATGGCTGATGTCTATGAGAAGAACAGGACACCGACACGGAGGGAAGACTGTGTGAAGACACAGGGCAAGGTGGCCGATCTACAAGCCACGGAGAAAGGTCTCAGAAGAAACCAAACGTGCCAAGGCTTTGACCTCGGACTCTTGGACTACAGAATTATGAGAAAATAAATTTCTGGTGGCTAAGCCACGCAGTGCGGTGTTTGATTATGATAGCCCTAGTGAACGACATCCCTGGCTCGCTGGCTTTGCCTCCCGTTTTATTTTGCCATAAAACCCCCCATTCTCACAACACCAGGAGGCACTTCCTTGGCACCCCAGCGCTCAGGCTCCGCAAAGATACCTTCTAGGGATGCTCTCTGTTCGACTCTGACCAGGCCACCGGGGAAGGTCTGGGCGGCCTCAGACAGAGCCGTGGGCCTGGTTTAGAGATTGGCGTTTTCAGACCCCTGTCACCGTCCACCCCTGCTTGGGCTAGCCCTAGGGGACCCTGCATCTAGGGTTGCCAGAAGAAATACAGATCACCCAGTCGAATCTGAATTTCAGCTAAAGAACAATTCCTGGGCGCCTCGGTGGCTCCGTCATTAAGCGGCTGCCTTCGGCTTATGAGGGTCACGGTCCCAGGGTCCTGGGATCGAGGCCCACGTCAGGCTCCCTGCTCAGCGGGGAGCCTGGTGCTCCCTCTCCCCCTCCCCCTGCTTGTGTTCCTGCTCTCACTGTCAAACAAATAAATAAAATCTTAAAAAAAAGAACAATTCTTGATTATAAGTCTATCCCAAATATTGCATAGGCATAGTGACACTATAAATAATGTAACTGATTTGTATTTCTATTCACTACCCCACCAGGGTCCTGGGGAGGGTCAAGGGCACACTTCCTAAAGGCTCTCTGGGGACGGCACAACTAAGAGCCTTGGTAGAATTAGCAAAATGGCCTTGAGTAGGATACAAACCCGTCTCCCTGCCTCCTGTCCCATCGGGGCGTGGGGGCACTATTCCTACCTGTCATCACCGTGACAAGCAAGGAGACAGGCATGTAGGGCCTTAGACAGTGCTTGACACGAAAAGCCAGTGCGCGATAAAAGCTGCCCTGCTCTGCTGAAATCCCCTCCATTTTGGCCAGTTTGCACCTCCTGTCCCAGGCGCTCCCCGGCACATTCGGTTCTCCTGACGCGAGTCCCAGCAGCGCCTTTGTTTCTGAAGCCCCAGAGATAATGACAAGCTCCGTGAGCTCAAACTCCTGGAAGCCTTCCCAGGAAAATGTGGGATGCGGAGACGCAAGCTGGGAGAAAACAGATGGCTTTGGAAAGGTCAGGCAGCTCTGTGGGAGTGAGAGCAATGCCAAGTGGACCCGACGCACGGGACCTCTTGCTCACGTCTCTAGCCAGCCCCCCGCCTGGTGCACCTGCTGACCGCGCGGCCAGGAGGAGGCGGGGCGGCGCCAGCCAAGCCTTAGGCTTGGAAGATGAAGGCAGCACTGGGTTCCATCAAGGCTGAGCCAGTGACATTACCCTTTTATACATGAAAGGTGACACTTTTGTAAGCAGACACATGACGAGGGAGAGTGAGACCACCCAGGGCAACGCCTGCCTATACCCAGATAACTGGGCCAGAAATGGAGTATGGAAATTTTTCTTTTTTAAAGACTTTATTTATTTGAGGGAGAGAGAGAAAGAACGTGAGCGTATGAGCAGGCAGTGTGGGGAGTGTGGGGAGCTCAAGGCGGGACTCGATCCCAGGACGCTGAGATCATGACCTGAGCCCAAGGCAGCTGCTTAACCAACAGAGCCACCCGGGCGCCAGTGGAGTGTGGAATCTGAGCAAAACAGAACAGACTTTGTCTCTTCTCTTTATGGAAATGGCCTTCCTTCTAGTATACAGACTTGACAAGGTGACTACTTCACAATTGTTCTTTATCATAAGAACCAAGTGTTTTCCCCAGATATTTTGAGATAAAATTTGATGAAATAAATGCATCCTAGGAAAAGCCTGGTTCCCATATCAGGAAAGCAAATTCCGTATCCAAGGACATTGGCTAATTGCACCCTTGAGTGTTTGTGTGCTATTATAGTAACGACAAGGGAACAGTCTCTAGATTCTCTCCCCTTTACTGTGTGTGGGTGGATTCTCAGTGTGTCAAGGCTACTGAAAAGTTTGTGCAACCTTGAAGTCACACGGGGCCTCCCCTTAGAAGACTCCCCAAAACCATCCAAAGCATCCTCCCCCAGACTTCTGCAAATTCTTTGTCTCTGTGTATGCACACGTCTCTCCTTCTGACTTCCATGAAACCCCTTACCACTTGAAGCATGAAACATTCTGAAGTTCGTAGACTTTCATGGAAATCTCAGAGAGGGAGATGGATAAGGGGCTCACAGTGTAAAAATACAAAGGACAATAGCAAGGACACGTTGCTCAGGATTCCCACCTCTATAACCTCAGTGGCCTTCCTTGCCCAACCCAGCCTTCTCACTCTGCCTGGCTCTTCTCAACCCTGCCACTCGCTCCTCTCCGGGTCTCTTTCCTCCTCCTTCAAAGAAGAAAGTCAAAATCCTCTGCCTTGTTCATGGCAAAGGAGTTTTCTGCTGGTATAGGGACTCCTGGGGACAAGTAACTTCAGAATCTTACCTACCTCAATCAGCTTGATAGTTTCCTTAAAGATAGATGTTTCCACCTAAAAAGAATACCTTATCATCTTCTTACATGAAGTATATTTCTTTCTTTCTTTTTTTTTTTTAAGTAGGCTCCACATCCAGCTTGGAGCCCAGTGTAGGGCTTGAACTCACAACCCTGAGATCAAGACCTGAGTGGAAATCAAGAGTAGGACATTTAGCCAACTGAGCCACCCAGATGCCCCATGAGGTACATTTCTATTATTATAATGTAGACCTTTGCGGCTTCCCTGAAGGTGGTGGGTGGGTAAGTGAAGAAGGAGGAGGAATCATTTGAATCGACATCATCACTGTCACCATTATCACTATCACTGTCATCACCGTCATCAGTACCACCATCATCATCCTCAACATCATCATCCTCACCATCATCATCACCATCACCATCATCATCGCCACTATTATCATCATCACCATCATCATTACCATCACCATCATCATCACCATCACCATCATCATCACCATCACCATTACCATCACCATCATCACCGCCACCATCACCATCATCACCATCATCACCACCACCTTCACCATCATCACCATCATCATCACCATCACCATCATCATCGCCACCATCACCATCACCATCATCACCACCACCATCACCATCATCACCATCATCACCACCACCTTCACCATCATCACCATCACCACCACCACCTTCACCATCATCACCATCATCACCATCATTATCATCACCATGACCACCATCATCATTACCATCACCATCATCATCACCATCCTCATCATCACCACCATGAGCAGCAGCACCATCAGCAGCAGCAGCACCACCATCATCATCATCACCACGACCATCATCATCATCACCACCATCACCATCATCATCTCCACCACCATCACCATCACTACCATTCAGTGGCTCCAGCCATTACACTGTCATAGAGGGGCATAAAACGCCTGATGTTGTTTCACCATCACAACCACCCCTGAGGCAATAGAAACAGCATCCCATTTCACAGGCAAGGGCACTGAAATGTAAACTGCTGTTGAAGGCACTACAGCCAAGCAGAGACAATCTATTAAGGCAGGAAAAGCCTGTAAATACAACTCCTGCCTTATGAATTGATTAGAAATTTGACTTGCCCTCTTGGATGGAAAACCGGGAACTACCAGGAAGAGGGGAAGGGTGCTGGAAGATTTGAACCAGGCAAAAATATGTGATTTTTGTGCAAGAAGGAGCTTTTATATTGTTCTTGGAGAAGGCCAAAATACAGTTAGATGTTGCCTTGTATCGGGAGGTAGAAGGCCCTGGCCTCGTGGAGACACGAGCTGGGAGAAAGGGGCCCAAGACAAAGCTGCAATGGGTTTCTGGAAAGGGAATATGATTGTTTTAAACCAGAGAGTGCAAAGGAATCAGTTGTTTTCTCATTATTCACCTTAGCCATTGTGGGGTCAGTGACCTACAGTTTGCAAACATAATTTTGTACACTCTGAGTTCTTTCTGTGGCTTATTAATTTCAGATGTTTTGCTCTCTTTGTAATGTTCTTTTAGATGATGCCGGTCTGCTTTATTTTCAATAAAGAAGATGGAGAAAGGGAGATTTTTTTAAAAAGTAGTTACTAAGAGTTTTAAATGGGAATTATGTACAAATTATGTCCACGCCAGAGAATGGACAAGGGAATCCAAAGAGAATTTCTACAGGAAAGGTGAAATTCAGAGAGAAGAGGTCTCGGACGCTGACACAGCCACACTCCTCTACCCTCTGCCCTGAGTTCTCCACTTGGAACTTTGAGGGTGAGCATCAGGGTGGCTCAGTCGGTTAAGCCTCTGCCTTGGGCTCAGGTCATGATCCCAGAGTCCTGGGATCGAGTCCCACATCGGGCTTCCTGCTCAGCGGGGAGTCTGCTTTTCCTTCTGCCCCTCACCCTGCTCATGCTCTCTCTCTCACTCTCTCTTAAATAAAGAAAGAAATAAAGGGGCGCCCGGGTGGCTCAGTCATTAAGCGTCTGCCTTCGGCTCGGGTCATGATCCCAGGGTCCTGGGATCGAGCCCCGCATCAGACTCCTTGCTCGGCAGGAAGCCTGCTTCTCCCGCTACCATTCCCTCTGCTTGTGTTCCCTCTCTCGCTGTGTTTCTCTCTGTCAAATAAATAAAATCTTTAAAAAAAAAAAAAAAAAGAAAGAAAGAAGGAAAGAAAATATCCAGGAACAAAAGAGAATAGGTAGATGAAGCAAGTCGGGTAAAAAATTGGCGATTGTGAAAGCTGACGTGATGGGTACATGGGGATTGTTATATTCCCTGCTGTTTTGCACGTTGGGAAAATTTCAAAGAAAAACCTTTGGAGAGGCTAGCATAAAGAGAGTTTGTCGCTGTGGTCCCTAGTGCAGTGTGGTGAGGGAAGGAGACAACTCGTCACATGATTTGAAGTTTGAAACCACCAACTTCAACTCTGAGCCCTTTGTAGGAGTGAGTGAGATTTGCCGGGGACACTGACCTAGATTGTCACCTAATTTGGAAACTCCAAGGGCCAGAGGACATTCCAAGAGGCAGGATCTCAGAGGAGGGTCGCGTGCCCCATGTTTTCACCATGGAAGGGCCACAAGCAGGGGAGGCCAGGCCAGCCAACTGGTAAGTCCTTCCGGAAACCCAGAGGACGATGACCATTAAGTCCAGTTACCTTCTCCCCGTGTCTCAGTGTCTACACCTGGGAAAAAACTGGAAATAACAAGATGGGGACACCCAAGTTTGCTCGCTGCCTAGGACAGCTGGGAAGCTCTGAGCAAGAACCAGGGTGACGGAGCAGGAAAATGGACACTAGTGACAAGCCACACAACTTCCTAGGTGCCGTCTCCCCATCCTTGGGCCAAAGACTTTGCTGCCAACGTCAAGTGGAGGACGGCAAGTTCGATGGCATGAAGCTGTCAGAAACCCCCAAGTAGCAGGGCACAAAGTCCAGGCGAGTCCAAGGGCAGGGGCAGAGCCCTAGTGACGTGGATAAGCAGCCCATTCCAAACTCGGCTTTGTTGGAAGAGCAGACAGAGGACTGTGTTTATTTTGGCAAATGTTTTCCTTAAGGAAGCCCAAAACATTTGGTTCAGCCAAGATCTCGGGCGAGGCCCCCGGGAGATGGAGAGGGGTGTTTGCTCCACCGACTTTTCCTCATCTGAGCCTTGCCCCGGCCTCCAACCTCGTGTTAAAGGACCCTGCTCCCCCCTACACGCAGACTAGACCCCAAACTGCATCCCAGAAACTGTCACCCAAGCACTGGAATCCAATTGGCTTCTGGTTAGATATGTGTGTGTGCAGGACCTGGAAAATCATGTCGATTTCAGGGGTGAGGACATCATCATACTGACCCTTAAATATATATATAAATGTGGACATGTCTCTATCCCTTCGATATATTCAAAAACCCTTTCCAGGGACACCTGGGTGGCTCAGTCGGTTAAGCATCCGCCTTCGGCTCAGGTCACGATCCTGGGATCTTGGGATCAAGCCCCACATCGGGCTCCCTGCTCAGTGTGGAGTCTGCTTCTCCCTCTGCCTCTGCCAACTCCCCTTGCTCATGCTCTCTCTTCTCTCTCTGTCTCTCTCTAAATAAATAAAATCTTAAACAAAACAAAAACCCTTTCCAGCAACTCATTCTGTTGGCCACAACAAAGATTTTTCAACAGACATGAAGAGCCATTTCTCAAGGTCCTACAGTAATTCTCTAGAAAATGAAACCGGAATTTGGGTTTCTCCAATCCAAAGTCAGCTCATACTGTATGAATGAGAACGGCTGCCTCCCTAGGGATGACACATATATACACGTCTTCAGTTACTCAGATAATGTGAATTGAAAGGTCTGGTGGCAGGAAGTACTCAGCAGCACCAGGACCTGAAAATCGGGGTGGGGTGGGGGGTTGGAGGGCTGGGTATCAAAACAGCTAGCATCCAGCAGAAAATTGCCAGCCCCTGAAATCACTGAACCCAGCCCGCCTTCCACATTATGTATATTTTAGGTGATGAATGTAATCTTCAGCTCTATTTTTAGCTCTCCCATCCTACAAAAGCAATTGTAAGAACAGAGAAAAATCTCTGCTACAGAATCTATAACCTGCAGGCTGGCGAACCACTCACCTGGTGTCTGGGAGGCAGAAACGCTACAATGTCTCAGGGCGCACTGTTGCATTTTTAGAAGGTAACACAAATAGATTCTCAAACTCTTCATAGTAGAATGTTTTACACCTTGTAATTGGAACATTCTCCAGGGTCGGTAAATGAAATCCCCAACCCTTCGTCTTTTTCAGGCAGGAAGAGAGTGGGAAGGGTCCACAGAGAATCCGATCCCTGGCCCCATGGAGGTGGGAGGTGTCATCCCTGCGCCAGGGTCCAGGACCAGATCCCAGCGCCGCAGAAGCATCGTGAGGACCATTGGGAGCAAAGAGCTTATTCTCAAGTCATGTCTCTGCCGCTGGCCAGGGACGCGTGTCTACTCTTTTCTGAGCCTCACTTCCCCATCTGCAACATGGGGATTATTGTAGGATCATCTCCAAAAGCGAGAGACTTGAGTGGGAAACATGAAAGTACTTTACAAAGTGCAGTAAACTGTGAGATATGAATTCATGAGGAACCCGAGGTCTGTTGTAACCTATTAGTCCCCAGCACAGGGTCCTTCACGGAGGAAGTACTTAACCAATATTTCGGGACAAGGAGGATTGTTAAGATTATTTTAAAGTATGCTGATCCCCCTCCCAAGCCCCCAACAGTGGACCATGGAATGAAAGAGAGGACAAGTGGGGGAGCACAGGGAGGGGGAGTGCCCTCTGCCCTCTGGCGGGGGCTGAAGGTTGGGGGGGGGGGCTTCTAAGGAGACCACCTGACCTGCATCTAAAGCTTGCTTTCCTTAAAAGAAAAAAAAAAAGAACAATCTAAGCAGGTTTTAGTTTCCAGGCAACCGTGTTCTGGTAAGTTCTGCATCTGGGCAGTGCTTGGATATGTGTGTGTCATATTTTTGGGGGAACTGTAGCAACTCCACCCACAGCTTAGACCCCCGCTGATGAGAACTTCGCGCGGGGTTCTTCACCATCTTGGCCACAGACGTGTCTGGCCGTCAAGTTCATGGGCCTCTCCTAAGAATAACGTTTCTACATACGTTAAAAGGGAAATACAAATAAATAGGAAACAAATCAGGGGCACCTGGCTGGCTCGGTCTGTGGAGCATGAGGCTCTTGATGGCAGGATCGTGAGTCCAAGCCCCACATTGGACCCAGAGATGACTCACAAAAATAAAATCTTGAAAAATAAAGGAAACACATCGAATCAAATTTTTTTTTACCATTTATGATAAATACTGTATTTGTCTCATTATGAAATATTGTAATCGCAGTACCGGGCGAGTCCTCAAAATTGAGGAAGGGGTGGATCTCACGAAATCCAAAACAGCCGTGATGGGATATAAAGGGTCTGTGGACTCCATTGGGGACACAGCCCTGGGGTCCTGCTGATGCCGCTGCGGTTTATTGCCTGCATTTATGATGAAAGAAATGCTACATTTGGGCTGGAGGTTCGCACACTTTCAAAGCCTGTGGACCTCCTGAAACCTAGTCTCCAGGTTAAGAATCCCTTCTTTACCGCAAACCGTTCAAGGTTGTCCATAATTTAGGATTTCCCTCCCAGGGGGACATGGGATCAACTCATTTATGATTTAGTCACTGGGTCCGTAGGAGCCTGGTTCAGGCAGAGCCACAAGAGGCCGAGAGGCACCTGTAACCCACCGAAGGCACCCCTACCAGAGAGGGGCTGCCCTCGTGTCCCCTCTCCTTCATCCCCACGCCACCTGGAAGTCCCCCGTTCCTTTCCTCTTAGATTTACCTCTTCGTCTCCCATCCCTCTGCCCCGCCCCCCCATCCATGGGGACCCTGAGTGACAGCCGGTCCCCCTCGCCCCTCCAATGTAGACTGCTCACCGCTGCCGGGCACGGAGTCTTCGTGGGTCTTGCCTGTGTCTCCCTTCCCACCCAGACACGCCTGCTTTGACTCTCCCCCGTCATGGGTCCCAAGGTCACCTCTCTTTCTGGCTTTCGGGGCCCTTCACAGCTTCACCCCATCTTCCCAGGCAAGGTCGTGTCTCATCAGCTCTTGGCCAGGGCCGGTCTCCTCGGAGCTCACACACACACACACACACACACACACACACACACACAGGCTCACGCGCCTTGCCAGACTCACCACTTAGTTGACACCGTGTCCGCCCGCTGAGCCCTCCTCTCACCATTCAGTCAAACAGAATCCTGCCCGTCCTACCCGACCCAGCCAGAGACCCTTCCCCGAGCTGAGCGCCCCCAGCCTGGCCCGTCTCTCAGCCCCCTCTTGTGAACCTTACTACCCAGCTAGGCATTGAAGGATTTCCTGACCATGTCAGGCCCACAGTCCCTCCAACCGGGCTCTGTGCCTTGAGGATGGGGGAGCCTATTGTGTTTGTTCCTGTATCTTCCCGGGGCCCAGAAGAATGTAGAGCGTGTAGAAAATTGGTCAAATTATAATGACACGGAGACATTTTTATTTCATTAGATCTTTTGGGAAAACACTGGATGTGTTTGGAAGAAATACTTTGACAAACTCCTTGAGGCTCAGAGCGGGGCGTCCGAAGGCATTCTCCAACGACGCAAGAGGGTTGTTAATCTGCCACCCATGAGATCAGAAGAGTGGTTTGTGGGGCTTCTGAGAAAGAAGGGGAGCAAAAAGGACACAGGGAATGAGATAGCGACAGCAGATGCTGTGTTACAATGAGCTGCTTCTACTCCAAAACCTTCAGCAAAATTCTACTAAAACTCACCAACTAGCTGGTACACATAGATTTCTGATGGAAACCGGTGAAGGGGCCAAGTTTTATACAAGGGGTAATGTGGGGCTCGAAGGCGTTATAAGGATGCGGGAGCCAGAGGGTCAGGGAGGCCTTGGCCAGCATTCGGATCATATTCCCATAAATGACTGACCAGTGTAGATGATTATCATGGAAACCCTAGTGATGGCACACCGGCCCCAGATGTATTTTACCTCCCTCTTCCTCCACTCTGCCACTGTCTAAGGAAGTGTTAAAGTGAGGGCCAAGTAAGGCCCTGGATGTAGGACAGTCCCAAGTGTCTCTTTGATAAGACTCCCTTTGACTGTGTTGCCGGGAGTTGGGTTTGGTTGGGTTTGAGATCGCCTCAAGCCTGGGTCAACCATCCATGCAGGGGACACACCTCCTTAGCTTGGCTGCCGGGGACCGCTCCAGTGTGGGTGGAATTTTGCACTTACTGCTTCCATGATTTCTAAGTGTCCTCATTTATGGAGGTGTGAATACGGCCACGTCAGCTAGACTGAAAAGGGGGTGTGTGGTGCATTTCGCTAATATTGTAATCTAAGAACAAATACGATGAGAAAGATGAACATTTCATCTGTAAGACATGAGAGATACTAGGTAAGTACTCCGCATACTCAGTTCCTGTTGGTTAATTAATAGGAACTTTGTTCAGTACATTATATAAAAATACTGCAAAAGCAAGCAAGGTATGTCTTAGAGTTCTCTAGAGAAATAGAACTAATTTTATATATATATATATATATATATATATATATATATTTATTTATTTATTTATTTATTTAATATATATATATATATATATATACAAAGAAAGAGGGAAAGAGAGAGAGAGATTTGTCATTTATTATAGGGAATTGGCTCATGTGATTATAGGGATCAGTAAGTCACTAGATTGCAGTCTGCAACCTGGAGACCAAGGGGGGGTTGGTGACCTGAGTTCCAGCCCAAGACTGGCAGGCAGGAGACAGAGGAACAGTGCAAGTCCAAGTGTAAGAAAAACTGAGTCTCAGCTCAAAGGCAGGCAGGAGGAGCTTCCGCAGCCTTTCCTGATGTATGCGGTCCTTCGACTGATTGGGTGTGGCCCACCCAATCTTGGGGGCAGGGGGGAAGCCAATCTGCTTCACTCAGTCTACCAATTCAAATGTTGATCTCACCCACAACCATCCTCTCAGACATACCCACAATAATGTTTGACCAAATATCCAGAAACCCCGTGGCCCAGTCAAGATGACACATAAAAGTAACCATCACGGGGCGCCTGGGTGGCTCAGTTGTTAAGCGTCGGCCTTCAGCTCAGGTCATGATCCCAGGGTCCTGGGATCGAGCCCCACATCGGGCTTCCTGGTCGGCAGGAAGCCTCCTTCTCCCTTTCCCACTCCCCCCAGCTTGTGTTCCCACTCTCGCTGTGTTTCTCTCTGTCGTATAAATAAAAATCTTAAAAAAAAAAAAAAAAGTAACCATCACGGTACAACAATGTACCCTAATTATGTAAAGTAAAAATATAGGAAAAATGACTCTATTGTGTAACAATTAAAGTCAGGAGAACCGCTTCGGGTTAGTGGTAGTTCTTGAATTGAATTTGGTTACATAGACATCTCCTTTTGTGAAAATGTATATACATTTGGGATTTATACACTTTGCTGAAAGTATGTTATGTTTCAATTCAGCGTATTTCAAAAGGTGGGCAGTGAGAGGGTTGTGAGCATTTGCTCTTCTGGAAAAATCTATCAAAATGTCTAGATAATAGAAGATAATCCTGCCATCAATTCCTTCCAAGAAAGTGTGTTTTCTTGGCTAATATCTTTCATTCTCTCAAAATTCCTGGCTTGGGAGTAGAGCGATATGGCTCCTGGTTCTATTCCCTTACCCTAAAGCCCAGTTATGTTGAGAGGCATCTCTTGTGCCTTACGTGGGGTCCCTGACAGGAAGGACAGCCGCTCACCCTGACCACGGGACACTCACACTACATCCAGAAGCACAGGAATCCAGGACCATCAGCTGGAAAACCTCCACAAAGCCGACCGTATTGAGGTGACACAGTGCGAGAACTCTGCAACCACATTTTCTTCCATTTATCCTGCTGTCCTGCCCTCCCCGACTATCCTTCTGAGGGACATTTGTTGCTTTTAAATTTCTGGGCAGAAAGAAGTTAATTTAAAATCCGATTCATATCTGGCTCGGGGGGGGACCCACAGCACAAAGTGAGGTTGGGTAAGTTTTTGAAGATGTACTGACCAAAGAAATTTTTTTCCCTCTTAATCCTTCCAAGTGCATATTCTTTGAGACTCAAATCCACAGGGACCCAGTGAAGCGGAAATTGATCGGTTAGGCTAACCAAGGCAGACGGCCGATCTAAAGTCCTTGACCTCCAGGGGCACCTGAGGAGCTCAGGGTCTGGAGATCAAGCCCTACATTGTGCTACACACTCAGTGTAGAGTCTGCTTGATATTCTCTCTCTCCTTCTCCCTCTGCACCACCCCTGGCTCATACACTCTCTCTCTAAATAAATAAAATATTTTTAAATAAATAAATAAATAAATGAATGAATGAATTCTTTGACATCCAAATTAACACTTTGGCCTGAATCAAGTCCTTTGTTAAAATCCTTCAAAGAGGGCACCTGGGGGACTCAGTCTGTTAAGCAGGTGCCTTCAGCTCAGGTCATGATCTTGGGGTCCTGGGATCGAGTCCCGCATCAGGCTCCCCACTCAGTGGGGTGTCTGCTTCTCCTTCTGCCTCTGCCCCTCCCCCTGCCTCTGTTCTCTCTCTCACTTTCTCTGTCTCTCTCTCAAATAAATAAATAAAATCTTAAAAAATAAAATAAAATAAAAAGTGCAAGAACTTCTCTATTCTTCAGGAAATTTGTAGCTTTATGTTCAATAGGATGCACTTCAGTAGAATCTAGACAAGGTTCAAATCATCTGTAGGTCCGGAATCTACCAGATTAGAGTATTCGTGATTAAACATGCTTGAGTCTTTAATAAAATAGAACAAATTAAATTTATTTTTAAATCCCTTTAGCATGGCTGGCTTGATGTTTTTATTACAGTCAATCGATTCTTTCGATGACATAAATGAGTGGCAGGGAAGTAGTCTAGTTAAATTGCATTTTGATGAACTGATGGATTTTTTTTTATTTTATTTTTTAAAAATATTTTTTATTTATTTGACAGAGAGAAACACAGCGAGAGAGGGGACACAAGCAGAGGGAGTGGTAGCGGGAGAAGCAGGCTTCCTGCCGAGCAGAGAGCCCGATGTGGGGCTCTATCCCAGGACCCTGGGATCATGACCTGGGCCGAAGGCAGACGCTTAACGACTGAGCCACCCAGGCGCCCCAAACTGATGGATTTTTAAATCTTGATAAGCATAATTCAAAATGACAAATGTAACTCAAATATACATGATACATGCATTCTAGCATAACTATTAGCAGTGACGATATCGGGGAGAGGGATCGTATCAATGCAACCTTCTTCCTAGCAAAGCTGATTGGGTTGAGGTGGCATCGTGGGAGAAAATTAATGTCTTACACAGTGGTTTGCAAAGTATAACAGCGACAGCACGGAGGCTGCTCTTAACAAGTATTTTGCAAATGTGATTACTGAAGAAAGTAATGAGATTTTTTTTTCTTTGCAGGAAGGAGAGAACGTTTCTCTTCCTGAAATTATCATGTCAGATAAATCCAAGGTAGAGGCTGAAAAGAAATTAATTACGTAATCCCTCTGCTTTATCTTATCTCCTTTTTTAGGGATATAAACTATTACTAATACACCAGTGAGAATTTTCATATGTTGAGTCACAGCGTGTGAATCATAGTAACCCATCCAAAAGCTCTGATTGGGAAAGACTCTTACTTGGAATCAGGAAGCTCTGGTTCCAAGACTCTTGGAATTCCTATTCCCACACTAAAATAATAACTCCCCTCCCACAGGGGCCGGCAGAAAAACATGGCTTTTCAGCCATGAACTTGAACTTCTTTTCTTTATTTCTTTGCCGTTTGATTTTTATGGGAATCTGGTCTGGGCTCTCTGGCCCCTGGAAGACTGACTTTATTTAGGGCTTTCCTCCACGCAGGATGTAACTCCTGCTCACTCTTCTTTCTCCAGATCGGTTCTTGCCTGCATTTGCTATTTCTACAACGATAACATTAATGAGTTATTTCTTTTAGAGGCTTACGATTAATAGACCTCTTGCATAATAACCTCATTTGAGCAACTAAGCGACTTTAAGGGAAAATATAAACGAGTACCCATTCTCCGGGTCGGGAGCGAGGCATGAGGGAGCCTCAGTGACTTCCCGAGGTCTGACACCTCCTTATACCCAGTCGAGGAAATCAAACCCCTGGTGCCCCCCCCCCCCGTCCCCGGCCCCCCCCGCCCCCCCGCCGTGTCACAGCAGGAGGCTAGAGCGATGCAGATGGAGATGCCAAGAGACTGAGAGCACACGGAGATTTCTCTGCAGGCAAAGAGCATAGCAACTTGCCGAGCCGGCCACCTGGTGCGGGACCCAGAGCAGCGCAGGCAGAGGGAGGAAGCATTGCGGGGGTCCACAGGCCCCCCAGAGAGGGACAAGCGTGGAGGGCAGCCCCCATTAAGGGAGGGTTCCCGGGGACACAAGCAGCTCAGCTCTGCTCTTCTCACAGGCTCCCCGTGGCCCCCTGTCCCCGTGGCCCCTGACCCCCGAGACATGCACCCCCATGCCTGCCCCCCACCTCTGCCCATCCGGGAGCAGGATACATTCCTCTCCACCCATGGCTGCAGGCTTCTTGAGCACACCCTCAAAACATCCAAAATCCAAGCACTCTTCCCTCTCCACGGCCACCACGCTCATCCAAGCCACTGTCACCCCTCACCTGGACCACAGCGACAGCCTGCTAACGTGTCCTGCTGCCTCTGTCCTTGCCTCCCCCCCCCCCCCCCCCCC
>CM053618.1:52380452-52395539 GCA_028646535.1 Procyon lotor
CAGTCACTGATGGAGTTTGAGAGGACATACATAACGTGTGCTTTGCTTTTCTATTTCTTTAAATATTACTTTGTCTTTTTTGTGTATTTGGTGAGTCAAGGGTAGTGCTATGAGATAAATGTTTACACTTTTTTTTAAGATTTTTTGTTTCTTTATTTGACAGAGAGAGAGCACAAGCAGGCAGAGCGGCAGGCAGAGGCAGAGGGAGAAGCAGACTCCTCGCTGAGCAGGGAGCCCAAGGTGGGCTCCATCCCAGGACCCTGGGATCATGACCTATGTGGAAGGCAGACGCTCAGCCTATGGAGCTGCCCAGGCATCCCAAATGTTTATAATTCTTTTTAAAAGATTTATTTATTTATTTATTTATTTATTTGCTTGAGAGAGTGCATGTGAGCAGGGAGATGGGCAGAGGGAGACGAAGAGAAGCAGACTCTCCACTGAGCTCGGAGCATGGAGCCTGATGTGGGGCTCAATCTCAGGACCCTGAGATCATGATCGGAGCCAAAATTAAGAGTTGGAAACTTAACCAACTGAGCCATCCGATGCCCCAAATGTTTACTCTTTTATTCAAACATGACAGGCATGCTCCTAACTGACCTCCACTTAACCCATTCATCCCATGGCCCCAGCTCCCTTCCCGCTGCCCTATGCACTGGCTGGGTTGGGACCCCATTGCACCCCTCTGTTGCAAGCCTGGTCTTTTGGACACCATCCCATTTGGCTGGTGGAGAGGTTCCTATGCAGCTCCTATACCTCCCTGGTGAGGTGTCAGGGATTCCTGGAAGACTGGGAATACCTACCAAAGAGCCTAAATGTGGCTCTTCAGCGTGCTGGTCTGAGGAGCGGGATGCCTTTTTATATGGTACTCTAAGCCCCCCAAAGTGTTCAAATGGACAGGAAGTGGAACTTGCCAGTTTCTTAAGGCGTGGGCCCCAGGCAGAGGCAGCATCACCCCTATCATATTTCACTGGTCAGAGGAGGCACAGAACCTGCCCGGATTCAAGGGAAAGGACCTCATTAGGCAGAGAGGTAAAGGGCGGTTATTATTTAGTGGGTATAGGGCTTCAGTTTTGCAAGATGAAAATGCTCCAGAGCTTGGTTACATGCCAATGGGCATATCCTTGGCACCGCTCAGCTATACACTTAAAACGGGTAAGATGGCAAATTTTACATTATGTGTGTTTTACTGCAAGTAAAGATATGATTAACAAAATAGAAGAAACTCACTTGAAAAATGTACTGTCAAAAATAATAAATAAGTAAAATGAAAGAAAAAGAAAAAATATATTGCCGACTTAAGGCCACCATGTCATACATAATGACAATGAGCACGGTCCCAAGTGCTGCTGACAGCCTGTGATCTCTTTAAGCTCATCTCAGCCGTCTCTAAAGGCCAGGATTTTAACACCGCTAACACTGAGTTGGTGGTATCATAATGTCCCAGAAATAAACATGAACACAAGACACAGCAGAATGGGCCCCAGGTGACTCTGAATTGGGTCCCACAAGGAAGGCGACAGAACCGAATAGGACAGTAGCAATGGTAGAACTGGTCTGTGTGATCACTGGTAGAACTTCATCTGGAGTTCAGACAGCATTAGGCAAAATCAATCACAGGGAACGACTCTCAAGTATTTTATTTACAGATGAACAATCAGATGCCCGTACAGAAAAGGTGACAACCCTTTGAAAGGCTTAAAAATTACCCGAGTAAACAGAGGCAGAGATCATCATCCTGGATTAGAAGACTGAATACGGTAACTCTGTTTCTCCTTCCCTTCTCCATGGGAAAAATATTAAGGAATAGGTTATAGGGTCTGGTTCCAGCAATTCCATTTGGACCATGCCCTATTCACAGATTCATAGCCCGGGAATGACTGGAGGGACTTGTCTCTGGGCACAGAAGTTTGATTGGTGCAAACATTTTGAATAATCATCTTAAAAGATTGGGTAAAACTTAAAATAGTCTCCCCACTCAGCGAAAGCCTTCCTCCACCTCTAAAGGCATTGGCTCTTAACTCTTGAACAGACATGGATGGAGCCCAACATCCAAGGTCATCCAAGGTCAGCTGAGGCCCTTTGGACGCTCCTCCTTCCCATGCTTATGACCTTAGCTGGGGGGCAGCCTCGGTGTTCCATGTATATCCCTAGAGGGATATAGAACTGATAGAACTCATAAGGAGATTTTCCACTCCAATGTTCATCAAGAATGTGACCTACAGTTGAAAGTAAATGTGGAGGGGCACCTGGGTGGCTCAGTGGATTAAAGCCTCTGCCTTCGGCTCAGGTCATGATCTCAGGATCCTGGGATCAAGCCCCGCATTGGGCTCTCTGCCCGGCGGGGAGCCTGCTTCTCCCTCCCCCTCTGCCTGCCTCTCTGCCTACTTGTGATCTCTCTCTGTGCCAAATAAATAAATAAATAAAATCTTAAAAAAAAAAAGAAAGAAAGTGAACGTGGAAATGTTAATACTAAGTCAGAATGACACGCTTGAGTATCACTGACATTTTTATGCTGCGAAGACAGATGAGTGATCACACCGACCAGTGTCCAGTGTGTGGATGCCATAAACATAAAGGACAAGGAAGTGGGCTAGTTGGCCTTCCAAAGGTCAAGAGGAAACCAAAGCCAGTGAGCAGATTGGGGCCAGATCCTGAAACCAAAGCCCAACTTGCACGCATCTCTGAATTTTGACCTAGAAATCCCATTTGGAGGCGTCTCTTCTAACCACAGGGGACAGATTGTTGACTCTGTCCAGGGTCCATCTTTGTGGGGACAGCACCCACTTCCTTGGTGAACTTTTCCTCCTCTTTTTCAACCGCGTGGTTCTTGAAGTCTGCCAATCACAGTGACCACACCCTGGACACAGTGGTTGGTCCAAAGTGGGTGTCCACACACACCCCAGGCCAGGGAATCAAGATCCTTTCCAGGGATTGTTACATACTGGGGTGACAACCAAGTATTTTATTTACTCTGGGGTTTATGATGTGGAATAGCATCCACCCAGAGCTACCTCATGACGTATCGCTGACTCGTACAGCAAGATTATAGAGCAGAGGAGGAAATGAGATGAACCCCAGAAAGAAATGGACTAGATAGAGGGAGTGTGCCTTGTTGGGGCCCTTGGGGCCATCTTGAGTCCCTGGGGCAACTCCTTTTCTGTCCATGATATAAGCAAACGCATTCCATTTTTTTAAAAAGATTTTATTTATTTATTTGACAGAGAGGAGAGAGATCACAAGTAGGCAGAGAGGCAGGCAGAGAGAGAGGGGGAAGCAGGCTCCCTGCTGAGCAGAGAGCCCAATGCGGGGCTTGATCCCAGGACCCTGAGATCATGACTTGAGCCAAAGGCAGAGACTTTAACCCACTGAGCCACCCAAGAGCCCCTCATTTTTTTTTTTTGGTGCTTTCCATTTTTTTTTTGCTTAAGCTGCTTTGAGGTAGCTTCTGTCACTTGCCACATTAATATCCTAAGGAAATTATCAGAGATGCATACCAAGAATATTTGAGGTTGTGATATATTGCAATATATATATGCGATATATTGCGATAAATAAAAGAAAAAGAGCTCTCAAGGGGGAGGGCTTATCTGTTGGTAGAATATTGTGTCACCCTTAAAAATTGGTTTTTAAAAATATTCAGTTTTACGGCAATGCTTATGCTGTGAAATAAAAAGAAGGTGTAAAACTAAAATAAATACTATGATTCTAACTTACGCGTGTGGATACACACACGAACACGCGCATCTGTGGAAGTGGAATATTTCTGGTCATTGGCATTATATTCTCATGCTTTCGTGTCTTGTCATAATGTTTTGTTATTTTTTCCAGTTTTATGGAGGAATAATTGACACCCATCACTCTCTGAGTTGAAGCGTCAGGCATGACGGTCTGATTTGTGTGTTACTGTGGAGCAGTCATCGAAGTAAGTCCAGCTAGCATCCATCATCTCATGTAGATGCGACACCACGAAAAAAATGTTTTCCTTGTGGTAAGAACTCTTGGGATCTACTCTCTTCCCAACGTCCCTACATTCGACACAGCCGTGTCAACTACAGTCAGCGTGCTGTATGTGAATCCCGGTGCTTATTTATCTTGTACCTGAAAGTCTGTGCCTTCTTCCCCCTTCTTCCCAACCCCCTGCCCCTGCCCCCACCTCTAGTAGCCACACTTCTGATCTGTTTTCCTATGACTTTGGTGTTTCACTTTTTTTTCTTTTTAGATACCACATATAGGGGTGCCTGGGTGGCTCAGTGGGTTAAAGCCTCTGCCTTCAGCTCAGGTCATGATCTCAGGGTTCTGGGATTGAGCCCCACATCGGGCTCTCAGCTCAGCAGGGGAGCCTGCTTCCCCCTCTCTCTCTGCCTGCCTCTCTGCCTACTTGTGATCTCTCTCTGTCAAATAAATAAATAAAAATATTAAAAAAAAAAAGATACCACATATAAGTGAGATCAAGCAGTCTTTGTCTTTTGTTATAATTTTAATTTATTTTTAAAATGTTTTATTTATTGAAGGACATCCTTCAAATGGATAAGGATAATATGGTCCATATATACAATGGAATATTATGCCTCCATCAGAAAGGACGAATACCCAACTTTCGTATCAACATGGATGGGACTGGAAGAGATTATGCTGAGTGAAATAAGTCAAGCAGAAAGAGTCAATTATCTTATGGTCTCAGTTACGTGTGGAGCATAAGGAAAAACATGGAGGATATTGGGAGAAGGAAAGGAAGGGTGAATTGGGGGAAATTGGAGGGGGAGACGAACCATGAGAGACTGTGGACTCTAAGCAACAAACTGAGGGTTCTGGAGGGACGGCGGGGTGGGGGGAACCAATAGGGGGGAACCTATTGAGGAGGGCACGTATTGCATGGAGCACTGGGTGTGGTGCATGAACAATGAATCTTGGAACACTGAAAAAATAAAATTAAATTTTAAAAAATATTTTACTTATTTATTTGTCAGAGAGAGAAAGAGAGAGTGCACAAGCAGGGGGAGTGGCAGGCAGAGGGAGAAGCGGTTTCTCTGTTGAGCAAGGAGCCCAACACAGGACTCGATCCCAGAACTCTGGGATCATTCCGTCATAATTTTTAAATGTTAGTATATATTTTCTCTACAGTGAATTTAAAGATAAACAGATTGTCTTTTCAAAGCAGCAATAAATGCTTACAGCTCATCTTCACATTCGCCAGCATGTACGTTATCTTGGAACCCTAAAAGGAAGTGTGTGTGACTTCGCATCATCTGAATCAGCTTGGTAGAAACCACAGCTACTTCCATGATCCATGCACTCGCTCTAAGATGTTACTGATTCAAAAACAATCTGTCCATGTGGGGAAAACATTGAAAACATACCATTTGCCCATGGTGCATCCACAAAGATGGCAGCCAAGGAAGCAAGTCTAAAGCTAGGGGTCTCGTGTCTTTTGATGGCCAGTTACAAAGTCAGGTTTCATTTGGAGGTAGCAACGGCCAGAGCCCTTAAGGACAAGACAGCCTGAGAGACAAACTGTGATGATCTTCCCCTTCTCCCTCCACACAAGGAGCTAGACGTGATGATTCTTCCTCAGTGGCCTCCTCTGACATGCCCTATCCCTGTTTGCCTCTGGACATTCCCACATCCAGCCCCTTCCACTGGAAGTCCTTCCCTTTTCCCCTGTCACCCAAGCCCACTGCCCTCAGGAGCTTTCCCTTCCTCTTGCCCACACAGCTCCTCCCTCCCATGACAGCAACCCCTGATAGCCTGTGAGGGACACTGTGATGTCCCCCTCCAAGTTCAACTCATTGTCCCAGCTGCTCAAGGGTTGTCAGGCTCTGCCACAAAGAACCTCCTAGTCCAAGGTGAAACCTTCCCAGAGGAAGGGGTGCTGTCCCCACAAAGATGGACCCTGGACAGAGTCAACATTTGTCCCCTCTGGTTAGAATAGACACCTCCAAATGGGATTTCTAGGTCAAAATTCAGAGATGTATGCAAGTTGGGCTTTGGTTTCAGGATCTGGCCCGGATCTGCTCACTGGCTTTGTTTTCCTCTTGACCTTTGGAAGGCCAACTAGCCCACTTCCTTGTCCTTTATGTTTATGGCATCCACACACTGGACACTGGTCGGTGTGATCACTCATCTGTCTTCGCAGCATAAAAATGTCAGTGATACTCAAGCATGTCATTCTGATTTAGTATTAACATTTCTACATTCACTTTCAAAAATTGGCTCCTTTTCTGGGGTCACCCGCATTCCTGCTGACACATGGTGGAGTATAATGGTCTAGCCATCTCCGCCCAAATCAAGACATCTCTGAAGGTGGTGACCCTTCTGGTTCCAGAAGCCCCCCACCCCCTGGGGTTGGCCAGGGCTGTCATTGAACCTGTATCCCAGCTTGTCTTTTTCCTCTGCCCAGTCCTGCTTCTTACCCCCTTCCTTCCACAGATGCCGATCCCAAGGGCAATCCTTAATGAATATTCTGCACATCAAAGTCTGTCTCAGAGTCGGCTTTCTGTGGAATAGAACCCGTAACAATAGTCCTTGTGATCTGAAGTTGTTTTGGTCCTGAATCCTAAATTGCCTTGCCTACTTTGTTTTCACAAGGGTATGCTTATCTCTGCAGATAGATGGGAAGTTCCTTGGGAGCAAAAGCTGCCATTCCGTTTCTTTAGTGTCCATACCATACCTTCCCCCATCCTCCGTCCCAACGCTGTGGTCTGAATTACGCTCAAGGATTTAGTATTACAAAAGCAAACACACGAAGGGCCTCAGAAATTTCTTATCTATGTTATTTGAAATATGGACACTTGTCTCAAATGCTCAGGCTGATACAACGAAATGCCACACCGACTGGGTGGCTTAAACGATAGAAATTTATTTCTGACAGGCTCAGAAGTTGAAGATTGGGGTGCCAGCTGATCCAGGCCCTAGTAGGAGAGAGAAGGGAGAGGGATCTTGGGGCTCTTCTTCTTTTTACAAGGACATTCATTTCATCATAAAAGTCCCATCCTCTTGACCTAATCTAAAAATTACCTCCCCAAGGTGCCATCACTGGGGACTAGGGCTTCGACGTATGAATTCTTGGGGGAGACACAAACACTCAATTCACAACAACTCTTTTTCTGAAAAGAAACATATATCTCAATGAAGGTCAAGCAACTGCCTTCCTGTTTGTTACATGTAAAGCCAGATGCAGGGTGGAAAAAAAATATCCCCTCTTATTGTGGTTCCTATTTCATTGGTCTTCTTGTACAGCATCAGTCTCTTCACCCCTTCTAGCCCTCATTATGCTTTTTGGGGTGTTTTAAGTTGCATGAGTATTTACTTAAAATTTGCTGAAATATCAACCCTTGAATTTACCCACACGTAGAAACACACGTAGTTGTACTCTGGCGACACCTGGTGGTAAGATTTGCAATAATATCATGAGCCTCCTATTATGGCGGATTCCTGGTGTATCCCTGAAGAAAATTAACTAAAAAGGAAAATTTAAGAACCGCTTCATAGAGTTAATGACAAGGAGAAGAGCTGTGTGTGTGCACGTGCACACATGTGTATATCTCCTTGTGTTTGGAGGATAGAAACGACCCACAACACCATCAACGAATCAAGAACGTGTGGTTCACCCAGCTCCTTAGCTCTTCTGACCTCCTACAAGACACTCAGTCACTTTGGGCCTCACTTTCTCATCTCAAGTAAATAAATAAGATCTTAAAAAAAGAAGAAGAAGAAGAAGAAATGAGAGCTAAAAGAGAGTGAGTATAATTTGTAACTCTGTTTTATTTTTTAATAGGACAAGAACAAGGTGAGGGAACAGTCAAAAAAGGTTTGTTTGTTTTTTTTTTAACTGTTTTGAGTAATCATATCTTTTTTAAGATTTTATTTATTTATTGGAAAGAGGGAGAATAAGTGGGGTGGGCAGAGGGAGAAGCAGACTCCCCGCTGAATAGGGAGCCTGACACAGGACTTGATCCAAGACTCTGGGATCATGACCTGAGCCAAAGGCAGATACTTAACCAACTGAGCCCCCAGGAGCCCCTGGTTTTGAGTAATCATATTGGCAGTGGTGATATCACTCTTGTTACTTTAAGACTGTTGTGTGAGCATTAAGGATAAAGCAAAATGGGTAAGTATGGGATATTCTCTCATCCACTTACGTTTTTGAGAATCATCTGCCCGATTTTGAAAGAAAGGCTACACAGCTGTAAGATAGACAAGGTTAAGGAGAAACCTTATAGTTCTGAATTTGAAACATCAGTATGAACATATGCGGTATCCATGTTTATTACATTTTATTATTATATATAACTTCCACTGAAGAGGCTCAGAAAGAAAACAGTAACCAACACAGTAGCAATGAGCATCTTTAGTACTGATTATTATTTTGAAATGCCGTTTCCCATTAACAGAAACCAAGGCTTCTTGAAGAAATGGCTGATTCCTGGTTTGGGGCAGGAAATGTATGCACTGGCCCCATCCTATCACCTAATCATATGAGATTGCAACAAAACTATGGTAGAAAAAGGATTCGGGAGCCAATTGTAAGAGGCACCCACTTGCCGAAGATGGGGCAATTTCTGCTTCACTAATTCCAAGGCATGGAAATTATTTAAATCCATAGTTTCATAGTTACATTAAAAAAGAAAAAGCAAACAAAAAAACTTGGGGCACTTGGCTGGCTTAGTCAATACAGCATGTGACTCTTGATCTTGGGGTTGTAAATTCAAGCCCCACAGCATAGACCTCACTTTAAAAACCAAGCAAACAAACAAAAACCTTAAGTCACCACCTTTGGAGGATGCTAGGGAACCCGTATTTTATTTTGAAAACCTGATATATAATCAGAAAGAAAGAAGCACTCTTCCTACCTTCCCTACATGAATCATACCACTGGGGAACCAAATGGTGGATGAAGGGTAGCATTTCTTTATGGAAATATTACAACTAATTCATGAAAAAGAAGCCTTGGCAATGGAATATTGCTACTTTGCAGCCCTGGTTTATGGATTTAGGCATCAAGCATCAAGGGTTGCTAAATAACAGTCCTGTGCCTCCTGATTGAAGGTCCCCACCTATGGTTTTGCCAAAGGTGGCAAAGTATTGCTTTGGGGGAAAAAGCATCCTTTTTGGGAAAGGATGGGAAAAGGAAAGTGCAGGGGACAGGCTTCAAGACCACCTTGGGAGGGTCACTGCTGGACCCAATACATGCTTAGCACGTATTGCTAAGTCTCACCGAGCCTCAGCTTGAGCCAGCTGCCAGGCGGTAGGATATCCAGAACATGCTGACCTCCACCCAGAGCACGTCATCGGCAACATCCAGACTGTAGACATCTCACCAGCCAAAGGACTTGGGTTTTTCAGCAGATAAACCGTAAGGCTGAGGAACGGATCAAGGGCAAACCTAAAGATTTAGAGACTTAAAATCACATCAGAAATTTTAAATGGACAACTGTAAAGCCCTAGAGTATTCACCTGGGTGTAAGAAGTACAAGGTAACACGAGCAAGTGATTATCTTACTGGTAACCTGGAGAAAAGGGTATGATCGGGATGGGACACGTGGAGGGTCTTCTCCGTTTTCCTGCCCAGGATGGTAGTTATGAGGGTGTTATAATGATTCATTATGTGAATATGATTATATGAATATATGCCGTATAATTAAAAAATACATTAAATATTAATATAACAGGATGTCAATGAAATTCAATGTTAATTTAGCAACTCAATTTTGAATATTAAGTATTAAAAACTAACATACATATTAAGATTGATTAAGTGATACGTTTGTTTTGTTTCTGTATCTGTGTTTTGTTTCCCAACAAAAAACCCTAAAATAACATAAATCGGTTTCTAGAACTTTGTTTCGTCATTGATAAGGTAGTGACGATTACTAAGGTTGGCCACTAGGGGGTGCTGTCTGTGCTTTCACTGGGAAAGAGGGGCGTGGTTTTGTGGGGTTTTTTGCTTTTTTTTTTTTTCCCCAAAGTTTCTGTAATGCCACGTGGGGATTAGGAGAAAGCAAGCCATTATTCATTGTCCTTTGATCACCATCTACATAAGTGAGGGTCAGTAGTGGCAAATTTTATTTGGAAAATTAGATCCAAGATGTAAATACAGTGTAGATACTGAAAATACTGTAGCTGTCTTCTTTAGAGTAAGTTTTAATTTCTTTAACCAATTGTTATAATAAAACCTCATGAGCCATCATAACAAAACATTAGGACCTACCATGTGGAGCAGGAAAGGTGAGTGGTTTTCAGAGCCGTGTTGAATAAGAGATGAGAGCACATTGGTGGCAGAATCAGAATTTTTTTTTTTTTTAGATTTTATTTAATTATTTGAGACACAGAGAGAGAGAGAGAGCCATGAGGGGGGCAGGGAGGGGCAGAGAGAGAGGGAGAAGCAGACTTCCTGCTGAGCGGGGAGCCCGACGCAGGACCTGGGATCGTGACCTGAGCTGAAGGCAGATGCTTAACTGACTGAGCCACCCAGACGCCCCCGGATCAGAAACTCTCCAGGGCTACTCCGATGCGCCATCAAACATGTCACCCAGCTCTGGGAGGACAGTGAATAACAATGCAGCCTTTGAGGGCCAATGAGGAGTGAGATATGGTCTTTGAAGGGCCAAGGCTTTAGAGCACAGATGAGGCCCTTGGGTCCGCTAATCCAAGAACTGTCCTTCCTCTTGCACAGTGTGGGAAGGGCAGCTGCTGGTTGCATTTTACTCCTCTGGGCTCAGGCTAGGTTTGACGGGCCTGCATCTGGGGCAAGAGAGAGGGGCTCCCTGTCGTAGCCACTTATCTTTTCTCAAACGGGGTGAACAGGTGATACAACCCCTTTCTTGCAATAAATCGTGGGCCTTGGGTGCTTCGTATTGCTAAGGAGATAGAAAGCTTATGAATTGTTCATAGGCCAAGGGAAAAAGATGCTTTGGACTTCACAGTTTTTCTGCAAGGCTGCAATAGATAACCCAACAGTGAATCTTGGCCTTTAGAAACCTAACTGTTACTCTTGTTGTTTCGCCTTGCGTCTCAGCGGTAGGTGTGACACACGGCACGTGGGTGTGTATGTGTATACACTGGTTAGAATGCATTAGAAAACTCATTCTGGTTAGTTCTTTTATTTTTAAGATTTATTTACTTATCTGAAAGACAGAGTGAGCACGTGCCGGGGGCGGGGGGGGGGCGGGAGAGGGCAGGGAGAGGGAGAGAATCTCAAGCAGACTCTGACCTGAGCCTGGAACCCAACACGGGGTTCCATCTCACGACCCCAAGATCACGACCTGAGCCGAAACCAAGAGTTGGCCACCTAACCAACTGCGCCCCCTGGGCACCCCTCATTCTGGTGACTTTTTGAGAGCTGACAGCTTAGTTCAGCAGAGACACATCCTTCTGGCTGTGAGGACACTCACGTGCGGAGATGCGATGCTGATTGACAGTGAGGAAAGGAAAGCGCAGGGGACGGGCTGCAAGACCACCTCGGGAGGGTCACTGTTGGAGAATTCCTGCTCGGGGGACGCCAAGGCTGGTCCCGACTCCCTGGTGCCATTTAGGGACCCCCAGGCTTCAGCCCAGAGCCAAAATCCAGCCTCTCTCACTCGAGAACATTCCCAGGAGCCTCAGGCATACACTTGGTCCAGGGCTTGCCCCTGCTTTGGGTAAGGATGCTAAGGATAATAATCCTGCTGCCATATTGGTTTCTTTTTTGGCAAAGCAAACACTCCCCTGGAATCAACGCCCAAATTAAGAAATGGAGCAGCCGGCTCTCATTCACTGACCTCACCCATGACCTACAGACCCCAGATTTATTTTGTCTGCTTTTGAACTTTATACAGACGGTCACCTACAATGTACACGCTTTCATGGCTGGCTTTTTCCACTCAACCTTCTATTTCTGAGATTCACCTGTGTTGTATTCTTTCCTTCTCATTCTCCTGCCGATGAGCTCTTGGGCTGGCTCCAGCTTGGGCCATTACCAAGAAAGCTGCTAGAACATGCCAGATGTAGTCTTAAGCCGTAGAAAATAAACACACTAATCTTCTCCTGAAATGGGCAGAACGATTTCTAGACCAAAGATTCACACATGTTATGGGGTTATTACTGACCAGGTAACATGGCAGAATAGAAAAAAAATACAAGGTTTTAGACAAGACACACTCGTGACTGAATTCTGGACTTTTCACTTACTCACAGTGTGAATCTGAACAGTTACTTGGTCTGAGAATCGGTTTCTTTATCTGAAAAGTAGTAATAAAAATATATCCATCAAGGCGTCTGGGTGGCTCGGGAGGTTAAAGCCTCTGCCTTCGGCTCAGGTCGTGATCTCAGGGTCCTGGGATCGAGCCCCGCATCGGGCTCTCTGCTCAGTGGGGAGCCTGCTTCCCCCTCTCTCTGCCTACTTGTGATCTCTCTCTCTCTCTCTCTCGGTCAAATAAATAAATCTTAAAAAAAAATCCATTAAAAAAAAAAAGATACAGGATCCAACCTGATGAGGCCAAAAATGGGACAATTTGAGTGTCAAAAGGACCAATGACGGCAGTGGATTAAAAACAACAAAATTATAAAAATCCAAGCATTCATGACCCTAATCACCCTCCCCCTGCCCGACTCCCACCACCACCAGAAAAAGTCCGCAATGCTTGTCTTTGGAGGTTGTTAAGACATCAACACATGTTCCTGAAAGTTGGCAAATGAAGGAAGAGTCAAGCACATATTCTGCCTTCCTATTCAGCTGGTATTTCAAGGTAACCAAACAGCTGATAAAGGGAAGGTCTTCTTGGAGAAGTCCAGTTGATAAAGCCAGAAGCAATGATAGCCACTAATTAAATCATGGGTCTAGGCCACAATCATCAGTAGCCACTAAAACCATCAGCTGAAGGGAACTTCAATTTTTTCTAAGAGAGAGGCGGGGGGAGAGGCAGAGGGAGGGAGAGAATCTCAAGCAGGCCCCACACCCAGCACAGAGCCCAACGTGGCACTCGACCCCAAGACCCAAAGATCACGACTTGAGTGGAAATCAAGATTCGGATGCCCAACCGACTGAGCCACCCAGGTACCCCTGAAGGGAACTTTAAAATGAGGGGTGGGGGGGATCAGGCTGACACATGAACTGCTCGACTAAAATCTTGGAGACTGAGAGACGGGGAGCACGGGGCACACTATCAAGTATTCCCAGCAGCAAACCTACACCTGAGCAAGCCTCTGGAGGTGGCGACAGGTTACAGGAATCAGGAGGGTGGAGAGCGAGCTGAAGGACACAGCAGCCATCAACCAGCCAAATCCAACGTAGGGCAAAAACTCTATAGCCAAATGACCTGGCTTCTTCAATTAATAAACATCGTGAGAAAAAAATGGCAGGTAAGAGGGATGATGAAAAGAAACTTGAAGAGATGGAACCAAAGGCAGTTTAGGAACCTTGTTTGGGTCCAGATCTGAACAGCCAACTGTAAAACATTTTTGAGGCATCCAGGGAAATGTGAATATGCACTGGGTTCTAGCTGATGTTACCGGTAATTTCATTAGGTGTATTAATACCATCAAAAGACACATGAAAAATGTTTCAATGCCTTTATGGAGGTAGCTACTGAAGTCTTTATGGTAAAATAATAGAAAGTCTGTGACTTGCTTTAAAATATTCTAGCCAAAAAAGGGGGTGAGGGTGATACTTATGAAATTGGAAGGGTCAGAGGTTGATTGTCGAAGTGGATGAAGGATACTTAAGAGTTCATTTTTTTATTCGCTCTATTTGCTTGAGGCAGGGCTCTATCCCAGGACCCTGGGACCGTGTCCTGAGCCGAAGGCAGAGGCTTAAGGACTGAGCCACCCAGGTGCCCTGTAAAAGTTCTTTAAAGAGTTCCTAAATAAAGGGCGCCTGGGTGGCTCAGTGGGTTAAGCCTCTGCCTTTGGCTCAGGTCATGATCTCGGGGTCCTGGGATCGAGCCCTGCATTGGGCTCTCTGCTCGGCAGGGAGCCTGCTTCCCCTTCTCTCTCTCTGCCTACTTGTGATCTCTCTCTGTCAAATAAATAAATAAAATCTTAAAAAAAAAAAAAAGTGTTCCTAAATAAAGTATCACGGTGTCCAGATGGTTAGGTAGGTAACCCTTCTCAATGTCAGAGGTTCAGCAAGGGCCCCAAAGACCAAATGGTGAACAACACGTGCCAACAGGTGCCAAGTCTCCTGCTTTGTTGGTCGATGCATCACCTGGACCAGACCATCTACACTGGGCTTGGAAAGGGGGAGATCCAGGCCACTTCCACCAGCCCTGGGCTCTAACCTATAAGAAGTCAGGAGACTGGAGCTGGGCTGTGTCCCCTCCTCCCTCTCTACCCTAGGGGAAGGGATGGGGGTCCTTCCTCCTCACTCAGAGGGGCTCCGAAAGGCCCAAGAGAACTTGGGAGTTGGGGTCATGGCGGCGGGCATTTGAAAGGTGAGAGTCATAGCAGAACCGCCTGTCTGTGGGCGGAGTGGAGAGAATCACTTGGGAACAAGGTCATGTTTCCACTGATGGCCAAGCAGAGGGAGACATATCCCGGGACACCGTGTGGACCCATGGCGGGGTGCTGCCTGCTGTCATCGAAGGACTTCACCTGAAAGCACCACCCACATTGCAGATCACACCCCTGAGTGCCATGGGAAACGCTGGTCGGTCCCCTCGACCCCATCCCAGGGGGGGGTGGTGAGAATCCACTGCTAGTTTCCAAGGCTGAAGTAGACCCAAGCCTGGGGGGGGGGGGGTTTGAATTGAAATAAGTTTGGAGTTTCAGCACAACTCTTAACAGGATTTGAAGTTTTCTGAAATGTGTTATTCAGGTGACAGATATAGAAACCAGAAAAGCCGTGGGACATATTCAACAATTTCATCCGAGAGAGAGGCAGAATGGGTCCGCAGAGTAAGCTCAACAATTAAATTTTGTTTTATACTTACCTACTAAATTTAGCTCACTCTTTCTTTCTTTCTTTTTTTTTTTAAAGATTTTATTTATTTGACAGAGAGAGAAACACAGTGAGAGAGGGAACACAAGCAGAGGGAACGGTAGCGGGAGAAGCAGGCTCCCTGCTGAGCAGAGAGCCCAATGCGGGGCTCGATCCCAGGACCCCGACATCATGAC
>CM053618.1:52396039-52411651 GCA_028646535.1 Procyon lotor
GCAGCTCTACTTTTAACTGTTATCGTCAGTCGTCAGTCGGTTCCAGGGCGAGATTCTAAGAATAAAAGTTTGAAATGAGCGTTCCACGCCCTTGAGCAACATCTTGATTTGACTATAGGGTTGGGTCGTTTTATGTGGGTGCGCACGATTCCAACAAAGAGGCTTCATCTGAGCAAGTCTGACACGGTTCCTTTTGTGTTTTTCTTCCTTTATGGATTTGTCTCAAAAAATGAAATCTCTTCGGTATCAGGGACCCTGATTTCGCTAGCGTCTAAGATGCTTCTATGAATCTGAGGACATTCCGTACCTGTCTATTATTCTTACTACTCAGAAATTCTCTGAAATTTGTATTTTAAAAGTTTTAAAAAGGGAGAAATTTCTCTCTCCACTGAGAGAAATGAGGGATAATTAAATGGAGGCTCTGGGCCCAGGACCAGATCGGGAGCTGGAATTCCCGGCTAGAGCCCTTTGATCACCTTCTGTTTGTTTAGGTGAATGTCCTCCTTGCCTGCTGGGTCTCAGTTTCTTTGACAAACTGAAGATGCGGGAGCATGAAATTTACAAGATTCCTTCCAGCTCTGAAAGTTGATGACTTATTTGCATGTCAAAGAATTCAACCTAGCCTGCCTATTACAGTACTCCAAGCTCTCTGTCATAGACAAGAAAAACTTTCTGCCTAATCATCAAGCATAGAATAATGTCCTGCACTGGTATATTTTAAGCCTAATTTATTACAAAGTGAATTCATTCAGCACGATAAGTGTTTACTTATGTGTAATTTAAAGCAAATTATTTCAAGGGACTCTAAGCTAATCATTCTTCTTCTTCTTTTTTTTAACTTACACATGATCAATTAACGTCCTAGTTTCCCTAAGATCACCGGTTCGTTGTGGACAAGGATGTCACGTTAAATCAAGCACAGAATCTCATTTCACCACTTTAGGTTGTAGTTCTCTTTGTATTTATTTTTCAGAACAAGTTTTATTTTTTTCAGGTAGGACCTTCCTCTCATCCCACAGCCTCTGCTGAGCTGAAATCTTAAAGGCGTTCTTTTTGTAAAGGTGTGCTCTCTAATTTCTCACCAGTGCCCACTGCTCATAACAGAACGGAATTAAGTGGAGTCATGAACCTTTTATCCAACACCCTCAGAGCACATCCTGTAGTCCTAGCGGTGGACTAGGACAACGGAAGCAAAGGAGGAGAGGGGATGGCCATGACCTTGAGCAGTTGCCAGCCTTCCTGATGTACTGGAGAAAGGGGAAACCATATCCGCATACTGATGTCATGACAAGGATGATCCCTGGCCAATGATCATTTCTACCTTTTAAACAGAACTCCTTAGCAACAGTTGCTTGTGAAATATACATTTGACATTTTAACAACAATATGATATTGATCGGTGGCAGAGCCCCAGGCATAGCTCCTGTGGTTGTCAAAACAAATTCAATGACAAGATAATGAGTGGGTTCAAGTAACTAATAATATTTTGGTGCGGGTGCCACTAACAAAGTGGTAAAAGACAAGAGCTGGAAAGGACATCTGCTATACATAATGACCATATTTTCCCTCCCCTCCCCCGAATCTTATTATATTATTTTATAAAAGAGAGCTATGGGGTAAGGCATCTCAGCAGGAAAAAAAAATATGCAGATATAACATATGGAAGAATTTTTCTTACCTTTCCCTCTATCCCAGTTTATTCTTTGCCTAGAGACTGTAGCATAGACCCTATTCCCATGAGGTTGGGTCCCATGGGTTGGGTAAAATAACTTACCTTGAACAGCTCTTCACAGCTGACTTTCATTTGGCCTTTGGAAGTGCCAGGCACTATGTGAGCCCCTACTTATTATATACATGACTCTCTCTGCTTTGTTGTTTTTCTCCTCGAGTCAAAGGGACACCTGATAGTGTCCCATGAGGCTGTGTTTATTTTTGCCTCCCAGCTCCCTCACTTTTTTGTGAATCAAAGTTAGACATTGCTGTAAGGCTTTTCGGTTCCTGCTTTGTTGGAAAAGCTTTTTGGGGCAATATCTGTGATCACTGGTGTATTACATGTCAGGCCTCGAATAATTACTCCGCCCTGAGCTGATGGTCAACCAGGGGACTAACTCTTAGTTTTTCAACCCAAGCGAGAGAATTGCCCTTAGGATTCAACCCATCCAAGTCAAACACGCTCAGACTTTGTCGCAATGTGTATCCCACTCTACCTAAAAAAGAAGAAGAACAACAACAAGAAGAAGAACAAGAAGAAGAACAAGAAGATGAACAAGAACAAGAAAGAAAAAAAAATGAATTCAAAGAACCTTGGGTAAATATCACCATTAAGAGGAAATTACACTCACTGTATTTCCATGAGAATGGCAAAGAGAACCAAAAGAAATAAATGCCAGGATCCTTCTTGAATCTTGCTGCTTTGCTAGATTGTGGCAGAATTTAGGAGAGCAGGGAAAGATGGGACTTCCATTCTTTGGGATCAAAGAAATTTTTTTCAAAATTATTTATAAAATATAATTTGGCTCTTTATCGTGTGCATTTGAAAATTAAAGTGAATGAAAGAATCAGTGGACTTTAACATCTTCCTGTACTTTAAAAACTTTTATAATCTCTCTGGTGTGAGAACCTAGGGATCATTTTTGTATCATAATTTAATTCCGTGTAATGTGTGTGTTTTCATGTGATCTTTGACATAAAAAAAGATAGGTATCAGTGTTCTTGAGTGGAAAGTGGAGTAATAAACAGCTCCAATTAAATGTGCAAAATGTTAGGAACCGCGGCTGGCTGGTAATGTGGGAGAATTGTGGTTTACAAAATACGTGTAATTAAGTTATCTGTGTTTTGTTTTTGTTTTTTATTAAGTTACCTGTTAAAATGATATTCGAATCTTCATGCCTTTGCTCAGGAATATAGATTTTGATACTGGAGAATGGGAGGAAGCCTATGGGGCCCTGGTTTTTGCATTTAGACTCATCAATATGAACGGCATTAAAGAAACAAGGAGGCCAGCAGCGCGGGCATGGCCGGGCCCTCCCTGAGAAGCGCACCGCAGCACCGCGCGGACAGGCACGCGCCCATCTGACAACCACTCCACCTGCGGGCCGCCCCCAGCGGCTCCCGCCGCACACCTGTGCACACCCGCGTCCACACCTGCACTCGCCTATGCCGCGCCCACGCAGCCCGTGTCCGTCCGGGCCCACACCCGCACCCACCTGCGTCCAATACCCATGCACTCTTGCACAGGTCCACACCTGCGCAGCCCCTGTCCACCTGTGCCCACACCCGCACCCACCGGCTCCCCACCCACCCACGCACACCTGCGTCCACACCCGCGCAAAACCGCGCCCACACCGGCCCACACCGCACGCACCGAAGAAACCCGTGCCTCCCGGGTCTGCCACCAGCAGGGATTCTTGACCCATGATTCTTCTGTCAGATGCCCCCTCGCCTCGGTGACACCGTTCTTTTGAACACAGCAACAATATATTTTAAAAGCATGGCCTGTGTGACTGCAAGTTCATCTTAAAGATTTAGGACAAAGATATGCCATGCAGAGATACTCCGGAAGCCTAAAGCCCTATCTGCTCGCAATTTTCACTTGGTCTGCGCAGAGCTGTTCTCGGTCATTGTTTTACCATTTTAGGGACGTGCATTCACCGCCTTTTTCACCCTCTCCTGGGGGGGAGTAGGTGCTCACTACATATTATTTCAATGAATAAATTCTGTCTACAACAGTCCAGTGTATGTTAGATGGCAATATGTGGAATGATTAAGAGCACAAGCTCGCTCGCTCTCTCTTCTTAGCTGTGGACCTCGAAGCACATTTACATTCTTTATGCCTTAGTTTTTTTTCTCCGTGAAATAACGATGACAGTATCTTCCTTGTGCATGTAAATGCTTAGCCTGGTGCTTGGCACACAACAAATATTCAATACATGTCAGACCTAATATGTGTATTATAAGTAAGGTTTTATTACCTAACTACAGCACTTTTTTCTGCATGTGAGGTCAAATTAAATCCGAAGGTTGCTTGGTATGCATGGTTTAGTTGGCCGGGAAGTTGGGGAGTGTAGTGGAATCAGAAAGGTTGCTAAATCTGGACCAGAATTCACGTCTCACCTTTGACACTGGCTGTGAGACCTTAGTATTTACAAGGCTCCGTTTGTTCCTTTGAAAACTAGAGATGATAAAAGGAATCCCATCAGTCTGTTGTATGGTTCAGAAAGCAGATACAAAGCACCTCGCCCAGAGCTTGACACAAAATGGACCTTAGATAAGCCATTCTGTTAATACCATCAAGCCTGTAGTCTCCTCTCTACAGAGACTATGCTTAGTAGTGGAGACCTTTGTGGTTGTTCATTGACCCCTCTTTTCTAGAAGGTTCTAGTCCTCTAGGCTAACTGTAATACCTCTGTCCCCCTGAATTCTTGGTGTTTAACTATACCACTTACTGTTATATACTCCCAGGGTACTTGATACATGTAGGCACTTAATGAATTTACATGGAGTGACTGAAAAATTTCCTTTTTACGGATGCACGTAGACCATCCCCCCCTCAACTTCTCAGACCCTCAATCTACCGATGACTAAACTCATCCATTATGTTTTTGTGCTTATTAATTTTTTTCTCGAGGATAACCTTCATATCTGTGCTCCTTTGTTCCAACCACTGGTAAGATTTTAGATCAGATAGGAGAGAGAGAATCCCAGGCTTGGTGAATAATGTTTTGAAGACCGAGTGAGTAGTACCTGACTGGAACCAAGAGTACAAAATGGAAAGAAATTTTAGAGAGAGATAAGATAGGGAGGGTGGAGAGAGGTCATGGAGAGACTTCATGGTCAGGCTGAAGAATGTGACTTGACACATTAGGCTATTGGAAAAGCCAGGCAATTTGTTTATGTAAGTTATGATGATTTTTATTTTTATTTTTTTAAAGATTTTATTTATTTATTTGAGAGAGAGAGAGTGAGAGAGAGAGCATGAGAGGGGAGAAGGTCAGAGGGAGAAGCAGACTCTCCACAGAGCTGGGAGCCCAATGCGGGACTCAATCCTAGGACTCCAGGATCACGACCTGAGCTAAAGGCAGTCACCTAACCAACTGAGCCACCCAGGCGCCCTATAATGACTTTTAAATTTAATTTTTCTACGTTGGTTTAAAGAGTCAAAAATGCTACTGACTTATAATGAAAACAGCCATCTCCTGCCCCACCTCTCCCAACCCACTGCTCTCTCTCCACTGAGGTAACCACATTTGATTTCTATACCTGTCTCTTTTGGTTATTTGAATTTATTTGTTTTCTTGTATGAGGGCTGATTCCTAACTCTTGCTCCATCACCTTCCCTCCATCCTCCAATATATGCTAAGTCAGTATTTACCATTTACATCACTCTGACTATATAAGCATTGTTTATAGCCAATTAAATTTTTTCCTGTACAGTTTTTTGTTTTTCCCAGTGTTAATAATTGCCTCACTGTTTCATTTACTTAGTTTGCTTAGTTTTCATTTACTTACTTACCACTAATTCAACCCCAAAGGTTCCAATAAAGATCGGAACTGGTAACTGACCAAATACATTAAATAATCTATTGGGCTTTTTTCAACCTGCCATGTGGAACTAAGATCACAGAAGTTCATATTTTGTCATTTTTCTCGTAGTATTCTGACAAGGTTATCTTCTTCCAACACTGAAAAAAAATAAACAAAAAGGTGAAATGACTTAATGAACCAGTCACTAAGGGATATTGACACTTTGCCCAATTAAGTTGATAAACAGGCTAGGACGATGAGTGCAAGAGCATACAGAAAGACATCGGGATGCTGTTGGCTGCTGAAGCAGTTTGGGGCTAACATTAAATTACACTCCCCAAATAGAGGGTAAAAACATAAGAGAACATACCTGTTCTTATTCGTCTCCTGTGTCCCAGCACATAGGCCACTATTTGGTTCCCAACAGGCAATGGATAAACAGTCCTTGGCAATGTCCCTGACACAAAGTAACTAGTAAATAAAACTTCTGTATTTGTGTAACACCCATCATCTACCCAAAATAAACCTCAGAAAGGTTTATTTTCATTCCAGCTTTCTAATGACCTTCGTTATGAGGAGAGTTTGTATGCAATTGCTAATTTTTCCAAATATTTTCACGGTCATTATTTTCATTATATCCTCAAACTGTCCATAGAATGAGACTGATTTTGACGCCTGTTGGAGTGTTTACTAAGCCGTGCGTAAGTTATCTAATTTCTCATTTTTGTCAAAGTCATTGGGGTTCACCTCATGGGATAGTTGCAAGAATTAAATGAGATAACCTGTGTAAAGCACCACATACGTATATTGATGATCATTATTGAGGTAAAGCATTATAACCTATTTGGTGGCGAGACAAACCAGTACCAAGAAGTTGAGCGACTCGAACTGTTTGCATAGTGCATTAGTAGTGGCAGCCCTGGGCCTAAAGATCAGCACTGACTGAATCACAGCGCAATTATCGGGGAAGAACTGATTTACCATCTTGATCACTGCTGCATCCCAGCGCTAGAAATAGTGTCTGGTAAATAATAGGCACTCATACACGTGATGAATACATTAACGTAAACACCAAGTGTTAGGCCTGGAAATGGTTCAGAGATCATTTACTCAAATGAACTGATTTTGGGGGGTGCCTGCGTGGCTCAGTCAGCTACAGCAGCGTCCGACTCTTGGTTTCAGCTCAGATCGTGATCTCAGGGTTGTGATATCGAGCCCCGGGTTAGAGCCTGCTTAAGATTCTCTTGCTTCCACTCCCCATGCCTCTGCCCCTCCCCTTCCTCTCTTAAAAAAAAACCCTGATTTTTTCAAGTAGGGAAACTGAGGCCCAGACATTTTAAGTGAACCAGGGGCATGTTTTTGTTTTGTTTTGGTTTGTTTCTTTGTGTCTGCACAATGTTTTTAAGAAAAATTGAAGTAGTTGCCAAATTAAGTTTGGCATGTATGAATAGAAAACCCAAATTAGTGGCTTAAATAGAATAAAGATTTCTCTTTCAAGAAAAAGAAAAACTAAAGACAGGAAGTTCAAGATGGTAAGTTTAGAAACTAGGCACCTGTTTTTCTGCTCCACTCTTCTTAACACAGGGCTTCCATCCTCATTATACTGTTAAGATACAAAGTGGCTGCTGGGGCTCCAGCCATTTGGAAGGGAGAGCCAGAGGAAAGAGAGGAGACTCACAAAGGCTAGACTGAGGAGAAAGGGGGGAGTCGATGTCCCCAGATGTGAGGAGTGATGTGGAGTTCGGCATTCTGATCTGATAAAATTCATGTTTTGCCATCTGATAATAGTGTGGAGGATGGGTTAAATGGGAGGAAGGCAGAAAGAACAGATAGGAAGCTATCACAGAGATGCAGGCACGATATGATGAGGATCCAGAGCAGCAATATCCATAGAAATGTAATCCACAGAGATGTAAGTGCCACACATAATTTTAATTTCCTAATAGCCACATTAGAAAGGGAAAAAGAAACAGGTGAAATTGACTTTCATAGTAGATTTCATGTTTCCTTTTCTTTAATTTTTATTTTTTAAAAATTAAAAAAGATTTTATTTTTAAAAAATTAAAAAAGAAAGATTTTACTTATTTATTTAAAGATTTTATTTATTTGACAGAGAGAGACACAGTGAGAGAAGGAACACAACAGGGGGAGTGGGAGAAGAAGAAGCGGGCCTCCTGCTGAGCGGGGAGCCTGATGTGGGGCTTGATCCCAGGACCCTGGGACCATGACCTGAGCCAAAGGCAGACCCTTAACTGACTGAGCCACGCAAGCACCCAAGATTTTCTTTTTTTAAGTAATCTCTATACCCAACATTGGGGCTTGAACTTAAAACCCCAAGATCAAGAGTCACGTGTTCTTCTGACTGAGCCAGCCAGGCACCCCTGGACTTCACTTTTCCAATATGTCTAAAATATTATTATCTGCATATGTAAATAATATAAAATTTGTGAATAAGTCATTTCCTACAAGTCTCTGAACTCCAGGGTATATTTTGCCCTGACAGCACATCTCAATTCAGATGCCAAATTTTCAATTAGCAATAATCAATTAGCAATAATCGCGCCTCAGATAAACCTCATTGGCTACGATACTGCCACTGCGCAAAGCTCAGATGCCAAATTTTATCAGAAATACTTGGTGCACAAAATTAGGGGGCACAAAACTTACAGTTGGAAAAGTACATTCACATACCCGAATTATCCCAGATGTGTTTAACAATTTTTCTGACAACTGAATTGAGTGTTTTTAAATTTATGCTAATTAAAATTAAATGCAGGCAAAAATTCGGTTCCGTGATCACACTCACCTTGTTCCAACTCCCAATGGCCACCTGCAGCCAGTGGCTCCATATTGGAGAGAGAGACAGGACCCCATCTGAAACACTTGGGCTCATAAAAGATGCTCGTCATCAGGAACACTTCCGAACAGACCCATAATATCATCGTCTTACAAAGCAAAGCATCATCATGTTGCACATTCCCTAGACTCGCTAGCTTCTTTTCCATCTCCTCTCCCTCCACCTAGAATGCTTTTCCCCTTCTTTTTTCATCTGGAAAATGCCCACTTATCTCTTAAGTCTCCATTTGGACATCATCTCTGTGGAATCTACCCCAAGTCCCTCAGGCCCTGTTAGTTGTCCCATCCCATTTCATGCCTTCATAGATCTGTAATGTTCTTGCGGTAGGGAACCATTTCTTAATTGTGTTTGAATCCCTACTACAGAGCAAGAACCTTCTAGATTCTCAGTAAAGGTTCCCGAATCAGGGTGCCTGGGTGGCTCAGTTGGTTAAGTGTCCCATTCTTGGTTTCAGCTCAGGTCATGATCTCACGGGTCATGGGATTGAGCCCCAAGTTGGGCTCACCGCTCGGCATGGAGTCCACTTGAGATTCTCTCCCTCTGCTCCTCCCCCAACTCTCCTGCTCTCAAGTAAAAAAATAATCTTAAAAAAAAAAAAAGTGGGGCCCCTGGGCAGCTCAGTCCATTAATCATCTGCCTTCACTCAGGTCATGATCTCAGGGTCCTAGGATCAAGCCCCATGTTGGGCTCCCTGCTCAGCGGGGGTCTGTTTCTCCCTCTCCCTCTGCCCCTTCCCCCACTCATGCTCTCTCGCTCTCTCTCTCTCTCAAATAAATAAATAAAATCTTAAAAAAAGAAAGCTTACTGAATGAAGAAGACCTTCCATTTAGCCTGCACCTTGCTTCTCTATCGGCACTTTGGTCTGCTACATTTTTTAAAAACTGATCTCTTCCCCTTGTCCCAGAGCTGGAACTCATGACCCCGAGATCAAGAATTGGCTGCACCACCGACTGAGCCAGCCAGGCACCCTTTGTTCTGATACGTTTTGAAAGGACACAGCCTTCTTAATTCAGTTTTTGCTTTGTCTATTTGAATTATCACGGGACGTGTCCCTTCCAAAGAGCGCAAAGGATGACATCTAACTTTATGCATCCATACATAAGATCTGCCCGGTGCAGGTTGGTATAAAACTTTCATTTTTGAAGGCTTAGCCTCAGTGCGTACTGCTGCACTAAATAATGCATGTGAACTGAATGCGTGTGTCTTTGGGACTCTCGCCTTTTACGAGGGTGGACTATAGCATATGGCAGTTCTAGACGACAACCCCAGGGACTTCTCCGAACGTACAAGGGATTCAGTCCGGTGGAACGTGCTGGATTGAGCAAGGCTCCCTACCGAGGGCCAGCATGACAAGACACACCTTCACTCCCCAGCTGATGGGGAAAAGTTCCATCAGGTATTACTGACTTGGGCAGAGTCAGCTTCAGGGATGGAATGGCCCACCTTCAGGGCAGTCAAATCCTCATTGTCATGCTTCAGATGACAAGAGAAAGGGTGAGCCCTAAATGATCTCAACTGGTAGGGAAGCACTTTGGCCACATCTATTAAAATTTCAGGTGCAGGGTTGCCTGGGTGGCTCAGTCATCAAGCATCTGCCTTTGGCTCAGGTCATGATTCCAGGGTCCTGGGATCGAGTCCCACTTCGGGCTCCCTGCTGGGCGGGAGGCCTGCTTCTCTCCCTCCCACTCCCCCTGCTTGTGTTCCCTCTTTCACTGTGTCTCTCTCTGTATAATAATAAATAAAATCTTTTTAAAAAATAATTAATTAACTTAAATTGTAAGTGCATATTCCATTTGGCCCTCCAAATTCTACTTTTAGGAATTTATTGTATAGGAATATTTGCATAAATACATTATGATGTGTGGAAGAAAGGAAACTGTTGTATTATTCATTGTTATTTTGAAAATTTGAAACAGCCCCCACATCCATTGGTATTAGATGATTAAAATGTAGTATATCCAGGGGCACCTGGGTGGCTCAGTGGGTTAAAGCCTCTGCCTTGGGCTCAGGTCATGATCTCAGGGTCCTGGGATCGAGCCCCGCATCGGGCTCTCTGCTCAGCGGGGAGCCTGCTTCCCCCTCTCTGTCTGCCTGCCTCTCTGCCTACTTGTGATCTCTCTCCTCTCTGTCAAATAAATAAATAAAATCTTTAAAAAAAAATGTAGTATATCCATACAATGGAATAATATGCAGCTGTTGCAAAGAATAAAATCTTTATATGTAAACAAATAGATCTCTCTCTATATATATATACATATATATATTTAAACATTTTTTTTAAAGATTTTATTTATTTAACAGAGAGAAACACAGTGAGAGAGGGAACACAAGTAGAGGGAATGGTAGCGGGAGAAGCAGGCTTCCTGCTGAGCAGGGAGCCCGATGCGGGGCTCGATCCCAGGACCCCGGGATCATGACCTGAGCCGAAGGCAGCCGCTTAACGACTGAGCCACCCAGGCGTCCCTATATTTAAACATTTATTCATTTATTTTAAAGGTGGGGGGCAGAGGGAGTGGGAAAGAATCCTCAGGAAGACTCTGCTGAGCAGGGAGCCTGATGTTGGCCTCAATTCCCAGACCCTGAGATCATGACCTGAGCTGAAATCAAGAGTCAGATGCTCAACTGACTGAGCCACCCAAGCGCCCCCTCTCTATATATTTCAAAAAAACATTTTTAAAGTAAACTCCACATAACACATGGGGCTCAAACTCATGACCCCAAAATCAAGAGTTGCATGCTCTACCGACTGAGACAGCCAGGTGCCCCCCTCTAGTTTCTTTTTTTTTAACATGGGGAACTATCCATGATTTATTGCTGAATAAAGAAAGCAAGTTAGAGAATATACAATACTAAAATAAATATGCAAGAATATTACACTGACAATTTTTTTTAAAGATTTTATTTATTTAATGGAGAGAGACACAGTGAGAGAGGGAACACAAGCAGGGGGAGTGGGAAAGAGAGAAGCAGGCTTCCCGCCAAGCTGGGAGCCCGATGCGGGGCTCAATGCGGGGCTTGATGCGGGACTCGATCCCAGGACTCTGGAGTCATAACCTGAGCTGAAGGCAGATGCTTAATGACTGAGCCACCCAGGTGCTCTTAACCTGACAGTTTTACCTGTGGTTTTCTTTGGGGTATTAAAATGAGAGAAAGCACGGGTTTTCTCTTATGCCAACATATATTTTTTTATTGTTTGAGGTTTGTTCAATATGCACATATCATATATACAACATTAAAAGGGATTTTTAAATATATCAGGACACCAGGAAAGTAAAGAAACAATAAAATGTCTCCACAGCAGAAAATCCAGGCTTTGTAGGCAACAGTGACTCAAGCCAGGAAACTACAATAGCTCTAAGGGCCTGGTCATCTCATTCCCTCCTCAGGAGCGAAAGACTTCACACCCTGCTTTAGTGAGATGCTCGGACTACTAATCCACTTTCTTAATTCATTTTCTTTCTTTCTTTCTTTCTTTTTTTTTTAAAGATTTTATTTATTTATTTGACAGAGATAGACACAGCAAGAGAGGGAACACAAGCAGGGGAGGTGGGAGAGGGAGAAGCAGACTCCCCGCTGAGCAGGGAGCCCGACTCGGGGATTTGATCCCATGACCCTGAGATCATGACGTGAGCTGAAGGCAGATACCTAACCGACTGAGCCACCCAGGCGCCCCTTAGATTCATTTTCCGATGCCTTCCCTCCAGTTTCATAAAAAATTCCCCAAGATAAAGGCTCTGATTAGGTTGGCTAATCGTTGTTAATCTGGATTACTCCCGTTGGGTGGGATTCTTCCACCTGGCCACCTCCTGGGCCTGTATTGTCCCTTTATAGCTCACTGGCTTCCGCTAGAGCTGTTTCACAGTTGGTGGTGGCCAAGCTTCTGGGATTCTGTGGCACAAAGCAAGTGACATGCACGAAGCACACATACATTTGAGAAGAATAACATGGACAAGAGGAACATGTAGCATAACATGGACCCACCACCCATTATACGTTCCCTTCGGTTTCATACAACCAAAGACAGAGAGCTTAAGCAGAATCGGCAGTCATCCGTGTTGTTAAGAAAGCCAGCCAAGAATCCCTTTTAAAAATGTCCTTCCTTGTGGGGCGCCTGGGTGGCTCAGTGGGTTAAGCCTCTGCCTTCGGCTGGGGTCATGATCTCAGGGTCCTGGGATCGAGCCCCGCATTGGGCTCTCTGCTCAGCAGGGAACTTGCTTCCCCTCTCTGCCTGCCTCTCTGCCTACTTGTGATCTCTCTCCTCCTGTCAAATAAATAAATAAATAAATAAATAAATAAATAAATAAATAAATAAATAAATAAATATTCTTAAAAAAAATGTCCTTCCTCGGATTTTCCTGGTGGGTCAGTGTGTGTTCCTCGGACCGCCAGTTTGCTCGATGCCTGCTTATGACCCACAGAGTAGGTTCCAGAAGCCAGCTTTCTGCACGACTTGGAGTTCTCCTTACTCTCAAAGATTAATTGAGTGATGAAAAGTAAGCAAAGAAGTAAGGAAAGGAAAAGAAAAAAGAGAAAGAGAAGAAAAAGAAAAACTCCAAATCGGTGTTACTGCTTCCGAAGGGATGACAAAAGTTGCAGTGTTTGTACAGATGAAGATGCAGATAGGATTTTTATAGAATCTGGGATTCCTGTAATGCTGTATTCTGGAAATATTTCAAAGCCCAGTTTGAGCATCTATTTTTAAACTTTAAACGGCAGGTCATTCAAACCTTCCAGAATAAGGGAAAGAAAGCAAAAGAATAGGCATGTCCCAGAAGACTGTAGGGGCAAACACTTCCTTCATGATATTTAATCTAAAAGTAGACATCTTCAGGCCACTAGGAATATTGTTAGTCTTTTCTTGCTGGCAAAAGGGCCATCTGTCTTTGAAAACCTCTATACGCTCTCTATATATTTATAACACTTAACAGGCAAGTAAGTTTCCTATCTCCTATGGAATATAGTGGCATTATGGAAGACAACCTATGACATTCATTTCTCTATGCCCTCAGAGCAGGAAGACCAATTTGCCAAAGTCGAACTGTTGGCTTAATTGTTTTTTTTTTTAAGATTTTATTTATTTATTTGACAGAGAGAAAGAGAGATCACAAGTAGGCAGAGAGGCAGGCAGAGAGAGGGAAGCAGGCTCCCCGCTGAGCAGAGAGCCCGATGCGGGGCTCGATCCCAGGACCCTGAGATCATGACTTGAGCCGAAGGCAGATGCTTAACCCACTGAGCCACCCAGGTGCCCCTGACATTTTATTATTATACAAAGCCTGTCACACATTTCTCATTCCTGGGGAAAACCCTGCCCCTCCCCCCCAGTCTAATATGATCTTGCATGAAGATTTCAATTTATTTTTATTTTTTTTTAATTTTACTTATTTATTTTTCAGAGAGAGAGAGAGCACAAGCAGGGGCAGTGGCAGGCAGCGGGAGAAGCAGGCTCCCTGCTGAGCAGGGAGCCCGTTGTGGGACTCGATCCCAGGACTTGGGGATCATGACCTGAGCTGAAGGCAGAGGCTTAACTGACTGAGTGAGTCATCCAGGCATCCCAAGGATTTCAATTTATGTTAAGTGACTGAGTATTGAACATCTACCTTGGGCCAAACGCCGTGTTGGGTGCTGGGATGCCAGAGGAAGAAAGATATATTTTCTCCCCTAAAGTTACTCACATCCAGCAGGGAAAGCAGTTTTGTTAACAACCAAATAGAGTGCGATACAACGTGTGTTTCCTGCAGGAATGGACAACCTGGTACCTAAACCCAGTACGGGAGCAGGTACCTTAGACCAGTGGTTTGAAGTCACGCATTGACATCTCTGCAACCAAGATGCCTCTTATGATTTATGGTGTGTCTGACAATTTTTTTAACATTTGCTCTTTTTAAATTTAATTTAATTTAATTTAATTTTTTATTAACATATAATGTATTATATGTTACATATATACATTCTAGAGTTCTAGGGAGTTCTAGAGATGCCCCATCAATGATGAGACACATGCCACCTGGGGAAGGGTACCAGGTCAGGCAGGATGGGTGTGGGACTCCAGGTAGTGCTGGGCAAACTCCCAGGAAAGGGACTGACCTGCGGATGCCCTAGGGGTGGGGCAGGCAGGTTCCCTCCCCTAACACCACACCTTAATTTTCCAAGTAGTCCTTTTTTTAAGATGTTTATTTATTTTAGAGAAAGAGACAAGGCGAGTGGGGAGAGGGGCAGAAGGAGAGAGAGGAGAGAGAGAGAGAATCTCAAGCCGACTCCCTGCTGAGTGTGGAGCTTGATGCGGGGCTCGATCTCAGGCCCCGGAGATCATGACCTGAGCTGAAATCAAGAGTCGGACACTCAACCGACTGAGCCACCCAGGTGCTTTTTTTCCAAGTAGTTCTAGGAACTTCCTGAAGCTATCAGAGCAGAGCGGAGGGAGGGCATGGCTTTTTCTGGAGGAAGTTGCTTTGCCTCAACCAGAGAGATCCCATGGAAATACACTGTCAGATACGGAGGTCATTCAACAAAAGTTAGCGGCCATGTTATAAAAAGTTAAACGAAATGAGTGAAAATAGTATCATTTTAACAGTTAATCAATATAAAAGCTTATTAATGAGGTATTTTACTGAACTCTTTTGTACAAGTCTTCAAATTCCAGCACGTATGCGTATTTTACTCTTCTGTTTGGAATAGCTACATTTGAAACATTCGACAGCCGGGCATGGGTGGTCTAGATGCTTCCACTCGGGGCAGCCCAATTAAAGCACTGGAAACGGTTTATGTGGTTTCCCAGGGCAGGGGCTGGCATCTTCTCTTCCGCACATCTCCCTCAGCTTAGAGGGGCTTCTGTACTGAGGATAGTACTACATCCCTCTCCTGGGGTTTCCCTCCACTCCATGTTTACCAAATTCTGAAACTTTCTTGGAAGGAGTAGGATTTTATTTTATTTTATTTTATTTTATTTTATTTTATTCTAATATATATAATTTTTTTTTTAAACTTTTTCAGATTTGGGATATCCGGGCCCTTCACCGCAGGGCTCAGGTAGGCACCCCTCTTGCTCTGGTCTAAGGCTGGCACTGGAGCTTGGTAACATCATTTCAACCCCTGGATCAAGCAAAGCCAATCCAAGTCTGCTTATAGATACTTGAGTTATGTCCTCTCTTCTCGTTGAGGCAGTTTAAGAAGGGCTCCCGGTCAAGTACAGTGGAAAGAGTCCTAATGGATACAAGGTCCAAGGGCCCAGTCAA
>CM053618.1:52411751-52464072 GCA_028646535.1 Procyon lotor
CAAGCAAAGCCAATCCAAGTCTGCTTATAGATACTTGAGTTATGTCCTCTCTTCTCGTTGAGGCAGTTTAAGAAGGGCTCCCGGTCAAGTACAGTGGAAAGAGTCCTAATGGATACAAGGTCCAAGGGCCCAGTCAAAACCCCTCTGCTGTTGGGGCTGTGCCAACAAGGTACTTTCCAAATGTCAATGATCCTACGGATTTCTCTAATTGTCTCTAACAGACAAATCGGACCACATCCAGCAGGAAGTCCCAAGTTTGCTCGGCTTTTTAGGCAAATGCATATGTTACTGACATTCCGATTTTCACAGCATCCTTCACTTCCTTCAGATGCCTGTCAAACCCATAAAACAGTTCCTCTGAAGCATTGGTGAAAAAACAAAATCTCAGGAATATGAAAATTCCTGAACAGAAAGAGTACATTACTATTTATTTTATTTTTTATTTATTTACTTATTTTCTATTCATTTGATGGAGAGAAGGACAGCGAGAGCAGGGGGAGTGGGAGAGGAGAAAGGAGGCTTCCCGTGAAGCAGGGAGCCCAATGTGGGACTCGATCCCAGGACCCTGGGATCATGACCTGAGCCAAAGGCAGACACTTAACTGACTGAGCCACACGGTCATGGTAACGGTGCCCCCATTACCGTTTTTTTTTTTTTTTTAATGGAATGTTTATATACACTAACAGTGAACAATTAGAAAAGGATATTAAAAAACTTCTGTTTATGGCAGCATCAAAAAGATTAAAATATTTAAGAGTAAACCTAACCAAGGAGGTGAAGATTCTACAATGGAAACTATAAAACATTGCTCAGGGAATTTAAACAAGACACAAAGAAGTGGAAAGAAACCCTGTGTTCATGGATTAAAGACTTACTCATGTTAAGATGTCCATATTACCCAAAGCAATCTATCGGTTCAATGCAATGCCCATCAAAATTGTAATGACATTTTTTTCCAGAAATAGAAAAAAATCCTAAAATTCATATGGAATTGCAAGGGACTCAAAACAATTTTGAAAAAGAACAAAGTTGAAGGATTCAACTTTCTTATATCAAAACATATTACAAAGCCACATATTACACACCAAAACAGTGTGGTACCGGCATAAGGACAAATACAGACCAATGGAATGGAACCAAGAGCCCGGAAATAAATGCTCACATATACGGTCAAATGATCTTCCACAGAATGTCAAGTCCACTCAGTGGGAAAAGAGCGGTCTTCAACAGCTGGTGTTGGGAAAACTGGCCATCCATCTAGGAAAGAATGAACTTGGAGTCTTAGGTCCACTGGGGACGACCAGTTGTTTAATGGATATAGAGTTTCACTTCTACAAGATGCTATTACATGCAAATCATCTTCTTATTTCACATTTATGGAAAATCAGCGATGTGCTTTATGGCACCATGTAGATAACGGGCTTGGAAGCAACTGTTTTCTTTTCATATCTTTACTGTATGTGTAGTCTTCTTCATATGTCACAATTGATTTGTTGGAATCAAAGCCCAAACAAAATGTACATATTACATTTGGCAGTTACATCTCTTAGGTTACTTTGGGTATAGAGTGATCTCCTTCCCTCCTCCATACCTTTTTCTCAATGCCATTGACTTATGGAAGACACTGCTCAAGTTGCCCGTATAATATCCCACATTTGGGATTTTCCTTCTAGTGCCATTTAACTCACTATTTCATTGCCTCTCCTGATCCCTACCCCCATCCCCTGTAAATGAAAGCTAGCTCTAGAAGCTTGATTAGAGTCGGGTTCAATTTCTTTGGTGAGAATAGTTCATATCTGGGTGGTATAACCACTGATGATTTAAGAAAAGTTCCAAGATCCAGAGTTCTGGGCAGGGGGGCAACTAATTTGCCACTGTGGCTCACATGTCCACTCCCTGCTCCCAGAGGGTTGGAAGAGGAAGCATCTGCACACTTTGGCGTACGTAGGGGAACACTTGGTCTCCCCCTTACTACTCCCAAAGTGGGAGATAAATCCTCATTGGAAACTGTAGCCAAAAAAACCCAACAAATAACCAGAATGGATTGGATGAATGGTTGGATCTGATCAAAGGATAAATGAATGGAATCACTGAAAAGAAGGAAGGTTTTCAAACCTAATGGCAATTGAGATTTTAAGCCAAACACATCTGATGCTCTGGTCCCAACCATTAATAAAATATTGATCAGAACAAGGCCAAGGATAGAACCCTATTGTACCTACTCCCAAGAATAATACATTGGCTGTTAATCCACTCTTTGAAGGTTTCGGCCGTTTAATCCATTCTCACTTTACCTAAATCTATTTTCACAGTTTCCCTGACCATAATTTGCTTACAAACGGATCTTCAGGTTTCCGGCGCATACCTTGATGAAATGAGATCCACACTGCCAAGCAATGAGCCCATTTTCCAGACTAGGAGGTTCTGTGTTTCAGAGCCATTGTGGGCAGTGACTTGGGTCATTAGGGCAAGGTGTGCACCCCAGGTCTGCACTTACCACTATGGACCAGTGGCAAGTCTTAAAGCCTTGGTTTCCCCATCTCCACAAAGAGCAACAAAGCCAACCTCACAGGGTTGTCATGAGGATTAGATATGATGTATTTATTTATTTATTTTTAAAAGATTTCAGGGGCGCCTGGGTGTCTCAGGTCATGATCTCAGGGTCCTGGGATCGAGCTCTGCATTGGGCTCTCTGCTCAGCGGGGAGCCTGCTTCCTCCTCTCTGCCTGCCTCGCTGCCTACTTGTGATCTCTCTGTCAAATAAATAAACAAAATCTTAAAAAAAAAAAGATTTTATTTATTTGAGAGAGAGATCGCATGGGCAAATGAGTGGGGGGCGGGGCAAAGGGAAAGGGAGAAGTAGATTCCCTGCTAGACCTGTTCGGGACTCCATCCCAGGACCCCAGGATCAGGACCTGAGCTAAACGTGGATGCTTAGCTGAGTCACCCAGGCGACTCCAGATATAATGTATTTAAAATGCCCAGCACATACTACTTTTTTGAATATGGCATCTAAAAAAAAAAAAAAATCATAGGAAGAGAAGGATTTCCAGTGAGGGGAAATTAGATTTTTTCAAATTCTATATAAATTCATGGAAAGCTTTGGTTCAGGGCTTTGTGAATCAGAGAACGAAGCAGTATATACAAAACCTAAATTATCAAATAATCTACAAATATTTTATTGCGATCTTTAGCTTGAATGAACTCGTTTTCTATTTAGTTAAAATATACAATATAGTCATTTGGTTCTTTCTCTCATCATCTGTGACAGGATTTACTTCACTATCATTACGTTACTCTGCAATAGAAGACTTTCCCCAGGCTCAGAGAAAACAAGCAAATTTTATTTTCTCTGGGCTTTTGCATGTAACATAAGGACTTTGTGTAGAATTTTGGAAGAATTCTATGCTATGATATTTTCCTGGTTTCCTGACTGTTCTAAAAGGAAGGTAACAAGACATTTATTAAATAATATAAACATTTGCGTGTGGTTTTTAAAAAGTAGACAAACACAAAAAACCTGGTAACCATATCTAGAGAGAGATTTTAAGCGGGTGGAAAACAGGGAGGGAGACTTTCTTTTCACTATACAGCCTTTGTACCTTTCAAATTTTGTGCTCTGTGCATATATTACTGATTCAGAAAATAGTTAATCCTTTTTAAGGAGTGGAAAAAGAATTTTAAATAACACTATCCTTTTCACTGAAAGCTTCTTTTTATAAAATCTCAAAGCTGAGATAACAAAGAAACCAAAGTCCCTGAAAACTCCCATTAAAGTGTGATAACATATATGAGTTAAGCCAGTTACATGAACCACATTAAAATAGATTTACTTTATAACAACTTCTAAACACTGCCTCCCAGCCATTCCAATTAACAATGAATTGTTTCTAAAAAGATGCCTGACCCCTTGCAAAAACTTTACTGAGAACATCGAATTTTAAAATGCGGACACTTTAAAAATATAATGAACAGGATAGTAAGCTCAATTTAGATGTTGAGGTGTCAAAATCTAGTTTTTCAAAATATTTTGGGCAACTGTGTAACTTTTATATATAAGATTATTGTGGTTTTATATTTGATTTTTGTTGACAAGATCGTATTCTATGAACAACAATTTACATGAATCCTGACCGCCTGTTTAAGGCAAATAAAACAAGAGTGTTCCCAAGAAAATTGTGCACAAGAGAGAGACATTAAAAATATCAACTGTCCCCACGGCACCGGGCCAGCTCAGTTGGTGGAGGGAGTGACTCTGAATCTCACGGTCATCAGTTTGGGCCCCATGCTGGGTGTAGAGATTACTTAAAAGTACAATCCTGAGGGGCGTCTGGGTGGCTAGTTGGTTAAGCGTCTGCCTCCAGCTCAGGTCATGATCCCAGGGTCCTGGGATCGAGCCCCGTATCGGGCTCCCTGCTCAGGGAGGAGTCTGCTTCTCCCTCTCCCTCTGTTTCTCCCTCTGCTGGTGCTCTCTCTCTCTCTCTGTCAAAAGAATAAATCAAATCTTAAAAAAAAAAATACAATCCAAAAAAAAAATCCACCATCTCCAAGGATGACTAATAAAGTTTTATAACACCAAATGAGAACCCTTGAGTCTGTGAAATTTTATGCAAAAATACTTGCTTAGAAAATGTTTCTGTCTTGGGATGCCTGAGTGGCTCAGTTGGACAAGCATCTGCCTTCAGCTCAGGTCATGGTGCCAGGGTCCTGGGATCAAGTCCCGCATCGGGCTATTTGCTCAGCTGGGAGTCTACTTCTCCCTCTCCCTCTGCTACTTCCCTGCTTGTGCGCTCTCTCTCTCTCTTTCTCTGACAAATAAATAAATAAATTTAAAAATTTATTTATTTTTAAAAAGCAAGAAAGAAAATGCCTCTGTCTTCAGGTATGAGCCAGCATCATGGAAATGTCCCTTGTCACAGCTACTGTCGGTGAAGCAGACATTATGACAGAGCCCTTGTATTAGGTGATTTGGCAAATACCAGAAAAATGAAAACTGAAATCCTTGTGCTGGAGGAGTAGATAAGCGCCCAGGGATATAATAACTGCTTGAAAGTCCGCTAAGACGTGTAAAGCACTAGGGGTGCCTCGGTGGCTCAGTCATTAAGCGTCTGCCTTCAGCTCAGGTCATGATCCCAGGGTCGCACAGTGGGCTCCCTGCTCAGCAGAGAGCCTGCTTCTCCCTCTCCCTCTCCCTCTGCCTGCCGCTCTGCCTACTTGTGCGCGCTCTCTCCCTCACTTGCAAATAAATAAAGTCTTAAAAAAAAAAAATTTGCTTTTTTGGACCGTCCAATCGCAGACAAGGGAGGAGATCATTCAAAAGGAGTCCTTGGAGCAGAAGTAGGCAAACCAAGGCTGTTATCTCAAAGTCCCGGGGTGTAACCTCAGACCACTTTGCTAAGTGGTCTGGCCCTTGACCCAGAAAGTGTCCCCTCGGTCTCCCAGAGGACATGATGGGGATTCTGAAATCTCGATTCTGGAAACCGAGTGGTTTTAACCCAGACCCAGTGGGTTGTAGACCCAGGAGGCCAGGATTTCCCCTATTGGTGCGGGCGTACATGGCTGTTTCTTTCTAAGCCACATAGAGACCAAGCAGGCTAAGACACACCTGCTTAAAGCTAATATTCTGTTAAACAATTACCAGGACTCCCTCGCGAGGTTCCAGCAGATGTCTGAGGACTCCCAGGGGCAAAAGGCCCCAACTGAAAGGGCTGGCGGTTGTTCAAATGCTGAATGGGGCGATCATAGCACCTTCTGGCCCCGCAGACCGAGACGGCCCAGTCAAAGAACTCCAGAGGCCACACAGTGAGCATTTATTGGATGTGTCTTCTGGGCTCTTTGAGCTTTTCTCTTCTAGGCCGAGAAGGAACTCAGAGTAAGAGAAAGTAACAATGCCCACCTCTTAGGGTACTGCCATTCTGTCAGATACCCTCCAAGCGGCTGACCAATTACACCAGCCCGGGATTTCTTCACAACTACTCGGCTCTCTTCCCGTTTGGCAAATGAAAAGGCTGAGCCTTGGGCTGGAGGATTTGCTCAAGTTCACAGAGCGAACAAGCGACAGAGACAGGATTTGAACTCAGGACCGCCAGGCATCAATACTTGTGCCCATTCCACTCAGTACACAACTTTCCAATTACACATCGAGTTACAACATGCTCGGGAAGGCAAGAAGTCTCTCACAACCCAGGATTTTTTTTTAAAGTATCAAATAAGAAAACATTTGAAAGCAGCAGGAATTCGATAAAAATTTTTTTTTTTTAAATCGTTATCTAACATCCCAGAACATGTATGGTGCGGCGGGGTAGGCATACAATGCTCTCTCCTCCACGGCTTTAAATGGGTTGCAGGGACAACTATTATATATTTAAAAATAGCAACACTTACACGGCTCCATAGTAAATCAGTTGGCCAAGTTAAAAATAGATTCTAAACATAGCAGGAGTAGAAATTCAATCTAATACCAAGTCACCAAAACCAGTGACGGTGTTTGTGGCAGAAAAAGAATAACAGGCACAAACCAATTATGCATTTGTATGCAATTCTCCACCTCCATTTCAAACTCCGTCTAGCCCTTCTGCAGCAGCAAACACGTACACACGCACATGTGCATGTAAATGTACACATATGCAAATACACAAAGAGGACCTACTCCTCCTTCTTGATCTGCAATGGAATCATTTGCAAACCTGTTCATTTTGAGGCTTTGGTCCTTATTAACGCACCCCCGACACACTGCAACCCTATGCCTTTCCTTAAGCTCTTCAAATGCAGGAGAGAGGACAGTTTGTGTCTGAAATGTTTGGGGCGCAGGTGCACAGCATGGCGAGGCTGGTAGGTAACTAGAAAAGTTGGGGCCCAGAAGCCACATTCAAAACTATTCTCTCTGCGTCCAGTGAATTCACAGTGGCAGACTTAGAAAGTTGGGTTCGTGCTCTGTTGCTGTCATTTGAAACCCTGGGAGCTGGTATGTCAGATAAAAACTCCAGTTTCTGTGCCAAGGATTCCTTCCCCAGAAGCACAAATGACTTTCAGGAGAAGGCTAGAGCTTCTGTTTTTCTTCAATTCCCCACTTTAAAGATGTTTCGAGCACACAATTTGCTTCCTTGCTCCCTTTTCTTCCTTTGCCAGAGTGTCCCAGCTGTGTGCGTGATTCTTTAGGGAGGAAGCCATGAAACGTGTGTCCCTAACCCACATAGTCTTATTCCGTGAACAGCAAGGAAAATGACAGATGGGTGTGTGTTATAACTTGAAATAGAGCATTGCATCAAGCAAACCTTGCCTTAAAAATACAGATGTAAAGATACATTTGAGAACTGAATTCTAGGGTTCCATATAAAGGATGAAAAAAAAAAAACTTACAGAAGGACTCACCATTATATTGACTTATCTCAGCTAAGAAAAAGTAACCCTTTTCCTTAAAAAAAATGGTTTGAGAGAGGTTTATCTGTAAAACATGAAGCACAATAGGATTACTAGGAACAAAACCACAGGAGAGTGGTGAATTGTGGGGGTTTTGGACTCAGACTAGCTGCATTCATAACTCACTTTGGTCAATACAAATGCGGACTTTGCTGTCTTTGGATAAGAAACCTCACTTTTCCAGGCCACTGGTTTTTAGAACGTCAGGAGGGACTGATCAGTTTATACCTCGTAGAATTGGTGTGAGGGTTAAAAGCCCTATATGTAGTTTTGGGCCTAGAAAATAGGGTTCTAAATATTAGTTATTGTTTTATAAAAGTAGGAGAGGGAATAGATACCACTAAGCTGTTTACTACAATCAAGGACTGATTTTTTCCAAGAGCTAAAGGAAAAAAAAAAAAAGATTTCACTTTTTTGGCGAAGAAGCAATAGGCATTCGCCGAGAAGGCAACCCAAACTTATAGAGGAGATTATTGTTATTATTATTTTTTAAATTTATTTATTTATTTGAGAGAGAGAGAGAGAGAGGAGCAGGGGGAGGGGCGGAGGGAGAGGGAGAATTCCAAGGAGGCTCCACCATGACTGCGGAGCTGGATGTGGGGCTCGATCTCACGACCATGAGATCACAGCCAGAGCTGAAATCAGAGGCGGATGCTCCACGAACTGAGCCACTCAGGCGCCCCTCCAAGGGCAGATCATTGATTGAAACTTGGAATCCAGGACATTGCATGGACTAGCAGATATCGTCAAGGGCAAGCTGTGCACACCACGGAAACAGTTGATGGAGTGAGGCGCCTCCTGTCAGCTCTGGGGAAGGACTCCAGCACTAGCCTGTGACTCTAGCGGAGAAAGGAGATGTGCTCCAAATTCTTCCCCTTACCACACAGAGGTGTGGGACAGGGACAGTCTAAAGCAAAAGGGAAACATGACAACATTTCAAATGACTGGTGCCTTCAGTGCGCCTTTAGCAGACGTAGATCATCGTTCATTCATAACTTACTATATCGTCGGTCCGGCAAATATTTGTTTCAGGCATTGGGTTATGAAGATGAATAAGATGGACTAGATGTTTCACATGGGGGTTAAAGGAAGAGCCACAGGCTTTGGCTACTGGAAAACTTCATGGGCAATTGAGTCAAATGGGGGCGCCTGGGTGGCTCAGTGGGTTGGGCCTCTGCCTTCAGCTTGGGTCATGATCTCAGGGTCCTGGGTTCGAGTCCCCCATTGATGCTTCCCCTCTCTCTCTCTGCCTACTTGTGATCTCTCTCTCTCTGTCAAATAAATAAATAAAATCTTTAAAAAAAACCACAAATGAGTCAAATGTCTCCTCTCCTCCCGAAGGGGAGCCCAGGCTGGGGCTGGTGCCATGGGGATGAGGTCACCTCCGGTAGAACCCTGACAGCATTTGACCTGAGGAAGCTACGAACGAGCTCAAATCCTAGGATAGCTTCCCAGTGTGTATGACACGTTACGTGCCCTATAAGACGAGGAAGTGATTATGGCCTGAAAAACTTGAAGATAGGCGTAATCAGTCCTCTCTCTATTCACAAGTTGGCCCTGTAGACTTTGTCTAATTTCCAGAAATATCGACGGTGTTTTGGAATTAGATTTAATTGCTCTGCTCCCGCACCTCTGGGTATTTCTCTATTCTAGTACCTTTCTTATTGTACTGTTTCCCCCTGGTCAGTGCTGAGGTACTGTTCATTAATTGAGCCAAATTATCTCGAGAATGCAGATTAAAGAAGAGCTCAGGGACAAGGCCGAGTCTGACACAGTTTCTTGAATGGATTCGTTCATTGATGAATCCAGGGTTCCCAAACTTTCTTCAGTCATTCTTCACTTCTGGTTTTTGTCATACGCTTGTTCCTTGTACAATTAGGTAACATTTTCTCTAATTTGACATCAATTGAATAATTTTTAAGATTCAGTTTTGTCTTAAGCCATTTTTGGGAAATCATGGGTTTGAGGTACTAGATTTTTAAGTACGTGTTTAAAAAACCCAACTATATAAATTTAAAAAAATTTATGATCCTCCTGACATAGTCTGCCACTCATTTGGGCAACAGGGAATTAATAAACTAATGAAATTTTGGACTTGAGAGGCCTCTTTTGGCTTTTCTAATCCAACCCAGAGTTCCATGGAGGTTAAGAGATTTGGCCAAAGACAACCCCCAAGGGGACAGTCAAGAGCAGAACCTTGTTCTGTAGTTGAATGTTGCAAATTTAGTACTTTCTTTGTCATGTTTGGTTGCAAATAGTGCCCCCAACCAGCTGATTAGCTATTTAAATATGGGAATTTCCACCAAATAAAATAATCTCAGTCTGGGTATAAATGGTGCAAAAGTACTTCCTCTGTCAGTAGCTAATGGGTCCAACTGCTTATGATCACAAATACCTTTCTTATTCGCGAAAGCAATAACTGTCTCCAATTTTTAAAATATAAGAAAATAAAAAGAATAGGATTATATTAATAGAAAAAAAAATTTTTAAAGATTTTATTTATTTATTTCACAGAGAGAGGCAGATCACAAGTAGGCAGAGAGGCAAGCGGAGAGAGAGGAGGAAGCAGGTTCCCCACTGAGCAGAGAGCCCGATGTGGGGCTTGATCCCAGGACCCTGAGATCATGACCTGAGCCGAAGGCAGAGGCTTTAACCCACTGAGCCACCCAGGCGCCCCACATTAGTAGAAAATTTTAACAGTGGGGAAATGGTGGAACTCTGCTTAATTATTTTGCTCTAAAAAATAAAGTCTATTAATAAAAACAAACAAACAATGCTATTGAGGCTTAATCCTCCTTAAAAAAAAAAAAAAAGATTTTATTTAGGGGCACCTGGGTGGCTCAGTCGGTTAAGTTGGCCTTCGGATTGGATCATGATCCCAGGGTTCTGGGATCACGACCTATGCCGAGCTCCCTGCTCAGTGGGTAGTCTCCTTCTCCCTCTGCCCCTCCTCCCCACTTGTGTTCCCTCTCTCGCTGTGTCTCTGTCAAATAAACAAAATCTTAAAAAAAATAAAAAATATTTTATTTATTTATTTGAGAGAGAGAGAGAGACAGAGAGAGCTCAAGCAGGGGGAGGGGCAGAGGGAGAAGGACAAGCAGACTCCCAGGGCTTAGTCCTATTTAAAACTGGGATTATATGCGGCACCTGGGTGGCTCAGTCAGGTGCAACTGACTCTTGATTTCAGCTCAGGTCATGATCTCAGGGTGGTGAGTTCAAGCCCCACACTGGGTGTGGAGCTTGTTCAAGGTTCTTTCTCTCTCTCTGCCCCTTGCACCCCTACTCACTCTCTCTCTCTCTCTCTCTAAAATAAATAAATAAATAATATAAAAATAAAGATTCATTAAAAAATAAAACTGGGGTTATATCTAACTGATATTATTCTTGTCTGCTTTAATGTAGGGTACGGCTATGGACCATGCAGAAGTACTAATTGTCAAGATAACTCAAGGCTGGACAGACAAGGGGGTAACAGTCTTGGATGTCATGTAGGCGTATAGACCCTGGATTGGATACGAAATTTGCCTTTAACATTATCAATATCCTGATCCCAACATGTTTGATCCTCAAATTCTATCTGTGTTGTCACTAGCTAAGGGATACTTCATGGAAAAGATAATAATTGTCTTCCTAAGATTTCAAAGCATCCATGTAATCACGTGGGAAAGATATTGTACCCATTTTAAAGACACGAAGGTACAGAGGTCTAATAAATATTCCACAGCAATTCCAGCAGTAGATCTTCCTGAATAACATCAGGGAAAAAGAGAAATAAAATCCAGGATTCTAGAGCTCTGGCTTTCTCATTATGCTGTTCATTGTTAAAGTGATCATTTTTAAAAAAATAATTAACAAAAAGAAAGTCAGGGTCAGAGTCTTTCGGCACTCACAGGTTGAAGAGAAGGGCATTAAAAAGAGATATACATAAGCCTTCATTCTGTGCACTCATAGTTATTTAAGATTCAGGGAGGGTTTTATGTTTATGGGCATTAATTTTAAAACTATTTATTGTATTCTTGGTTTTTTTTTTGCACATTGTTGTGTGATTAGAACAAATACAATACATAGCCCTCTCCTCTATGAGATAGCTATAATTAGTATTAAGCTTCTAGTTAATATTCTACTCAGTTAAAGGTCAATGAATTCAAAGGCCTTAAGACCCATTCGAGGCACTGAAATAAAACAATCTCGTGAACAGATTTTGTCAAATTAAATTCACAATCTCCTGCTCTTCACATGGAAGTTTAACTCACTTCTTACCTCCTGGAGAAGGACACCATTAGTCTAATCCAATGACATCCTTTTTTCCCCTCCCCCCAATGACACACTTCTACGGTGTTCTGGATAATTGAGAATTGATCACACATTATATATACGAACCACTATGGCCACGGCATCGGTATAGTATACACCAAACATAATTTGAAGGACAAAGTAGCTGTGGTGGTGGGTGTGGTGGGTGAATATTTCAGTTTTGTGGGTCAATAACTTAGTAAATTTGGGACCAAAAACAAACAAACCAACAAACAAACCCAAACCATGGGGCACCTGGGTGGCTCAGCTGGTTTTGACTCAGGTCATGATCTCAGGGTCCTGGGATGGAGCCCCTCATCGGGCTCCCCATTCAGTGGGGAGTCTGCTTTCCCTTTCCCTGTGCCTCCCCCATGCTGTCTCTGTCTCTCAAATAAATAAATCTTAAAAAACAAAAAAAGAACCCCAAACTCAAACCAAAACCCAAACAAAAAACGGATAGCTTAAAACTACCAGCTCAAAAGGTATCTCAGCAAATAGAGAGCAGGTATCAGCCGTCACGTTGGTGAAATCCATGTTGTGCCTAACAGACTGTCCTGCACACCGTAGGCACTTCATGTTTTCTACAGTGAGTGAATCTTCCTCCTCTAAGAATGGAGAGGGAGGATAACCCGAACAAGATGGCGCCCTCAGGCTACATCCCCTCCCCCCCAGGTATTTGGGCCGACTTCCTTTAATGGCTTGGTGGGGAAGGATTAGGAGTATGTGAGAAGAAATAAGTGGACTACAGAAGTAGTCAACCATTTCCCAGGTAGCCAGCCCTCCCCTGGGACAGGCTGCACCTGTCCCCTCTTCCCCTTTGTGTGTGTGTGTGTCTGTGAGAGAGAGAGACTTTCCCTTCCCACCTGAGCCTCCCTAAAAATAACTTCCTTTCTAACCTCTCTCCAGCTGCCAACATTCACTCTTCATCTCACACCTTCCCTTCCCTCCTTGAAAATATAGCTGACCTGAAAAGAGAAAAAAGTATGAAGAAAGACCCAGCAAAACCCGAGAAGTTTCTTCAGTCTTTGCAGGTTTGAATTGTTTTGCTTAGTGATAGAGTCTGTTGGGGGTGGGGGTTGCAGATCCCTGTCCTGGGACAGTTACTAGGGAAGGTGGAGAAATGCGGAAGCAGTTCGTTTCCAGTTCTCAAGAATGTTGAGTCTCAAATGAGTGTTATTTGCAGGCATTTTAGTAAGTGGTCTAATCATGGGCTAGGCCTACCCGGGCAAGGCAAGGCACAGCACGGAGCCCATTTCTTCTTATTTCTAAGGTTTCAAATGGCATTGGAACTGTCTGTAATACAAAATAGGAGTATTATATACAGTAATTTAAAAACCCGTAACATACATACATCTAGAACTATTTATTTATCCCTTAGGCTATTTTTCTTTTGTTCTGTAAGAGGCACGTGGACTGGTGTCAATCTGTGTAAACTCTGGGAAGGAAAACTAATTATGGTAGTGGGAGTCTTGAAACGGGAGGGCGAAGGAAAAGAGCCCCATGGGCCAAGCACACCCTCTTACCGTCTCTGAGACTCAGGGTCTCGAACTTTACAAATCAGGAGCCACATGTCTCTAAAAATTGCTAGGATTCCAGGATGTGGATGCTATCCCCATCTGTTAATTTTATTATCCTATCTCTTTCAGCATAGATCAGCAGTGAAACCCTTAAAACTTAAAAAAAAAATTTACAAGATCTATTGTATTTAAGGGTATCAAGGGTGGTGGTGCTAGAGAGCTAGGGATGTTCCAGTCCCCCTCCCCGCTCCCCATGGACAGACAACGCCTCCTCCAAGAGAGGGGAGAGCAGGCCAGTCGCCCGGGAGCTGGCAGAGGGAGGAAATGAAAAATCCAGGAAGGTCAGGAGAGCCTTTGGGGCACAACAGTAGAAAAGTGACTTTTCCTCTTAGAAAAGCAATTAGGGGGATCTTCAGTCTGGGTTTCTTCATCTTTAATATGGGAATCATACTAGTCGCCTTCTTACAGGGGTATTGTGATGAGTAAGCAGGATAGTCCGCGGAAACTGCTCAGCAAAGTTCCTAGAATGCTCTAAGTGCACAAAATAGTATCTCTACTGGCCCGGACGCCATTGAAGACTCAGCCGGCCGTAGTCCAAAGAAATCAGGCCAGAAGTCAAGGCAGCTATAGTGGTGGCTTCATGTCCCAACTGGTCAATCGTCTTCTTATGTCCCTCTAACCTCCACATAACTGTGGATGGGAAAAAAGGTTCTAGAGGAGAAATAACAAGTCCAAAGTCAAATCGCTAATGGGTAGGGCTCTCCGATCCTGGGTCTGTTTAATCTCCTATTAGCTTGATTCAACTACACTGCATTATCTCCTTATGTAAATGTTGACATAAGTGAAACTTAATTTGCGAAGATTTATTTTTTGGAGGAGGAACTGAAAAATCATTCCCAAGTCAATTACCAGCGTCGTTCTATGCTTTTTCTCTATTTTTCATACTTCCGGCCGTGGTGGTTGGGCCTGGGGGGAGAGAGGTTATGTGAATAATCATAATCATTTACTGACTTTCTGGGTCAACTCCATCACCCTTCACCTCTCCGGTCTTATTTTCAGTGAAGAAAGAACAGTGATTCCCCAAAAGTTGCTTAGCGCTGCAAAGGGTCCCTGCAAAGTGCCGCTTAGGACAGGAAATGTTTAAGTAATGAATTAAACAGTGACTTGCCTTGTCAATGTGTGTTTTGAAGTGAAACAGAAAGAAACATGTGCTTTTGAGAAACATAGGGCCGGGAGTGTGAGTTTTCTCAATGCTTAAGAGCTGTGGTTTCACATAACATTTACTTTCGAGCTGCCCACAAGTGCTACAGTCCTGGCTTCCTGCTTCGGTCTCCCTGAAAAGCCTGGAGGAGCTCTGAGTCTGAAAATGCTCTTATCCGGGGCCAAGAAGTTAGCACAATTCTTCCTCCTTCTCCGGAGGGCTGAAATTGCAGTCTGCAGGGAGGTGGGGAGGACCGAGAAGATGAACAGACCACTCGCAGAGAGGGTGAGTTTTCCCTCCTCTCCTGCCATCAGGAAGCTAGGACCTCAAGTCTTTGTCCAGATGGGGACAACGTGTAGGGCATTATCGGGTGGCCTCGGAGTCCTCGAGTCTCTGCCCGTTGTTTTAGTTGATGTTTTGCAGTGGTTAAAAAGAGTGGGGGAGGAAGGTGACTAATTCTGCCCAGGACTGTTGCCCTTCTCTAAATATTCACGTTACTAGACAGGATATAACAATGATCTATTTGTTAAGAAGTGGTAGGGCACAGGGGTTCTGGAATCACAACTAGGTTCCTAGTCAGCTCTCTTGTTGACTGAGACCTTCAGCGGGCCATTAATGGCCAGTGTATGTGTGTGTGTGTGTGTGTGTGTGTGTGTGTGTGTGCGTGTGTGTGAAGATTAATGGGAAGATGGAACTTTTTCCACCTGTAAAACAGGGATACCACTAGCAGCCTCATAAGGATTCAGAGAGAACGTATACAAGGTCGTTAGAAGAGTTATTTTTATTGCTGTAACTGTAATGAAACCAAACCATTACTCTGTTGTATTCTGATAAGGTTTTCATTTTGAGTTCCCAGGGTCAGGCTACTCACCTACAGGTAGGGATAGTATCTTGAAGGGCTGGATATATATATATTTTTTTTTTATGCTTTTATTAAGTCATCTCTGTAACTGCCTCCTTGTCATTTCCTGGGTCTAGAGCTCAAGGAGTGGACATAGGCTTAAAGCCCCTTCTACTTGAGGTCTAAAAATGGGAAGGTGGAAACCAGGAAGGGGCCACACATGGAAGATGCCAAGCTCTAGCAGGTAGACTCCGAATGTCAAGCAGGGAGCAGATTCTCATAGTGAAAGGTGTGAGGCTGGAGTGAGACCACCCCCTGCTGTGTAGGAACGCCCTGGAAAAGCACTCTCCCAGGGGAAGCTGAATCTCAGGAAAGAAGCTGGAGTTTGACCTCAGAGGGCTCCTTCCTACTTGGAAATGGGGGTTTATCTCAAAGAAAGTGGATTTCCTTTGAAGTTCTTAAGCTTTGAAAAGCTTGCAGTTAAAGCTTTCGGGTCTCATGAAAACTCCAAGAATGGGAGTTTGGACATTGCCATTTTTTTCTGAGTTAACAGAGTTTTTGTTTTGTTTAAAAGATTTTATTTATTTGACAGAGAGAGAGAGAGCAGGAGCAGGGCGGGGGTGCATGGGCAGAGGGAAATGGAGACACAGAACCCCACTGAGCAGGGAGCCTAGGACCCTGGGATCCTGCCCTGAGCCGAAGGCAGACACTTAACTGACTGGTCCACCCGGGTATCCTATGAGTTAACAGCTTTATTTATTTATTTTACTTTTTACTTTTTAAAGGATTTTATTTATTTTAGAGAGAAAGATTCGGAAGAGGGACAAGCAGACTTGCACTGAGCAGAGAGCCCTACTGGGGGGCTTGACCCCAGAAGGCAACGATCATGATCTGAGCCAAAACCCAGAGTCAGCTGCTTAACCGACTGAGCCACCCAGGTGCCCCAAGTTAATGGAATTTTAAAGAGATGAAATAAATGACTTGTCTAGGATCATGTCAGTCCATGGCAATGCCCAAGGAAAATCCAGTTTTTGTTTTTTAATTATTCCTAATCCAAGAAGGTTTCAATTATCCCCAGAATAGGAAGGTAGACGTGAAGATTTTTTGACTATGATTTTGCCTTACTCACACAGCTTACCCTTTCCATTTCAGCCACATTTAGGTAACTGATCAATTGTATACAGAAGAAACATCTGTGTTCCCTCACTAGCATGAACCGGCACTCATGTGAAGATTTAACTCACTATAAATTCAAACACACAAAAGGACATAACCTGGCCCCACTGAATAATTCAATCAAGCATGTCATTGTCTAAAACTATGCCCTTTTTTTTATAGGCTAGTACTTTGATTTAGCCCTAAGATTGTATAATGTCTGAGTGGGACCAAAAATAACTTTCTAGTTTGGAATTTCAGAAAAACTCATGAAAAATCACGCAGAATCGTAAATGAAAGAACACTTGAGTGGCATACAGGATTACAAAGTTACTCAAAGCCATAGTTGAGAAACAAAATATATTCTAAGGGGGAAAAATGGTTGTGGTTGGTTTGCTGTTGTCCAAAACAAGCTAGTAATGTTTTAAAAGAATTAAAGTTGGGGCGCCTGGGTGGCTCAGTCGTTAAGCAGCTGCCTTCTGCTCAGGTCATGACCCCAGGGTCCTGGGATGGAGCCCTGCATTCACATTGGCTCTCTGCTCAGCAGGAAGCCTGCTTCTTCCTCTCCCACTCCCCCTGCCTGTGTTCTCTCTCTTGCTGTCTCTCTTCACTCTCTGCCAAATAAGTAAATAAAATCTTAAAAAAAAAAAAAAATAAAATTTTAACACAATCAGAAGTCAGTTTTCTGCAACCAAAGAAAAGTGGAAAGTCAAGTCAGGTAGCATAATGCAGACAATTACCCGTTGGTATCGTGGGCCTCTATTTTGTCATTTGGATAACCATTTTTTTTTTCCATTTTGTGGATTCTTTCAGAATAATGATACATTTTTATGTGCAATCACTAATTAGTCAATTGAAAAATCTGTATTAATCTCCTAATATGTGTCCCAAATTAGGTGAGATACTGTGAATACATAAAAGATTTATACCATCAAACTTCTGTCTTCAAACCTAACTGGAGGGGAGGGGTTAACACACACTGCTTTTTTTACTCAACCCAATTTAGAGAAACAGTACTGTCTTAAATCTGCTGTAGAAATTCAGAAAAGTAGAGATTAGTGTGGTTTGGAATAATCTAAATAATCAATTCTTAATAAGTCACTGAAAAGACTAACTCTAGTCTTAATTTTTAAAACATATATTAGTTCAGACTCAAGAATTGAAAAATTGTTGTAGGCACTGGGAATATGGAGACAAAGTGTTTCCCGTCCTCAAGAGCTTACAGTGCAGGCAAATGTACAAAGTCATTGTAAATCAATGGAAGAGGCTCTAGAATGTGAGTTCTGGACCACAGGGGAAAAGCTTGACCTGGAAAGCTTCAAGGAGCAGGTGACCTTCAAGGAGGTCAATGACAACTGGGAGGGAGCAGCCCTGTGTCTGTCCGGGGGTGAACGCTGGGGCCTGGAGAGGGTGGGGGAAGTCATTCCAGAAAAAGGAAACTGCAAACAGCCTATGAGAAGGCACAGTGAGTGAGAAGTCAACCTGAGCCCAAAGCTGAGGTTTTCCCGTTTATTTCTAAGCCCTTCATTACCTGTATGCAAAGAGGGCGTCTTTAAAAACAAACCACTAGACTACAATGATTAGGTAATTTAAATATTATGTCAATGCTAATGATTACTTTCCCATATTCTGGGGAGTCCAAAATTTACTGTAAACAACCGTATTCATTTTATGTAAGTACCTAGCTTCTAACAGAAGCCATTTTGTGATGATTCAATAGTTTCTCATCAATTTCAAAGAGAATGCTGGTCATGGCACCAAATGAGTACGTCCTACAGAAAAAAAGTTATTTTTAATTAAGAGCGGTTTGCTTTCGGACTTAATGAGAGATTACAAGACCAGAATATAGGGAGCATAACAAGCGTGTTAAAATCATCACATACTAGTACCTTGTACTCTGAAGGCTTCAACATTTAGAGTTAATTCATACATTTTCACATCATGTCCTTTAAACTTGTACGCGAACGCACGTAAAAATCATCCAAGACTAGCTTTAAGATTGTGTATTCGCTTGAACCACGTAATTTTAAAAAATCATTTTAAAGAGGAAACGTTCTAGCAGGAGGAGCTGATCCTCAAAGCGAGACACACACGTTAACATCCTGCGACGGCTGCGAAGTTAGTTTCAGAAACGCGGGAGGTCCGACTTCTCCGTAGTAACCTCAGCTGGAGGTCACGTCCAACCTCGCGAGCCAGGACGCTGAACGTCGGGGCCGCCCAGGCTCCGTTGCCATGAGAACCTTCCAGTCTGTGTCGGCCACGACCGCCCGGGCGACGCCGCGTTTGCTCCGCGGCCCCGGGCTCGGGGGTGGCGGCCGGGGTGCCCCCCCGCGCCCGCCCGGCGCCCCGGCCTCTCGGCCCCCGGGGCCGCCGCGAGGTCCCTCCCCGGCTCTCCGGCCGCGCTTTCAAATCCGCAGTGAAAAACCCCGCGCGGCGCCACGTCGTACCCACGGGCGGGGAGGGAGCCGGGCCCGTGAGTCCCCGCGCGGGTCAGGCGCAGGGAAAGCAGGGCCCGCGGCTCGCTCACTCCCCGGTCCCCGCCGGGCTCGCGCCGCGGGGGAGAGGGGGAAGGGCCGGGGGAGGGGCCGGGGGCGCGCGCGGGGGGAGGGGGAGGGGCGCGCGCGGGGGGAGGGGGAGGGGCGCGCGCTCGGAGCCCTCCCCCCGCCCCCGCCCCGGGGTCTCCCGCCCCCGGGGTTCGGAGCGGCCGGTGCCCCGGGCCAGACTGGCGCGGGGGCTGGAAGGGGCAAGGACGCCGCGACCTTAGGGGGACGCCGGGCATCTCCCGGGCGACGGCTCCGCGGCAAGATGGCGGACGATAAAGAAAGGGAAGGCGCAGGTAAGAGCCGCCCGCCGGGACCCGGACCCGCGCTGGGACGCGCCGGCCGGGGTGGGCCGCCCTCCAGCGGAGTCGGCCCCGCGGGGACAGGGCCCGCAGGGCGGGGGACGACTGACGCGCCCGCAGCCTCCCCGCCGGCGCCTGAGCCCCGCCCCGTCCCTCCCTCCTCGGTCGGCCCCCCCTTCCCGCCCCCCCTCTCCCCGCCTCCCTCCCCGGGAGCTCCGAGCCGCGGCTCCGGCGGGCGAGGCCGATAATGGCCTCCTTGTTCGCCGCCGCCCGCAGCCCCGCCTCCACAGCCCCGCCCCGGCCTCCGGGCGGCAGGCGCCACGCCGGCGGCGGCCGGGCTGCGGGCACTCGGGGCGGCCGCGGGGAGGACCAGCTCCGGCCGCCCGCGCCCCGCGGACCCTCGGGCCGCGCCGCAGCCCCGCCCGGCGGGAACGCGCCCGCCGCCTCCATTTTGCCCGCTCGGCGGGGACGTGAGGGGACGGCCCCTCGGGCGCGCGCGCGCCCCCTCCGCGCCCGCCGCCTCCCAAACGCGCGCCCGCGGGGGCCCGGTCGGAGCACCCGCGCGCGGCGGCGAGAGGAGGCCCGGAGAGCTGCCCGGAGGCGGCGGCGCTGGGCGGCGGGCGCGCGGGCGGGACCCGGGGCGTCCACGTTGAGCGGCGACCCTTGACGTGGTGTCCGCGCCAGCCCGAGCCCCGGCCCCTTCCCCGGTTCCCCCAAAGTGACCGCCTGTGCGTGTGCGCTCACGGCCACGCTAGTGGCCCGTCGAGGTAAACATCTTGGAAACGCAAATATATCCCGTCCTTGTTTCCTTTCTGGGGCGCTGCAAACACCGTGTCACGTGTCACCGCCCTCAGCCTGCGGCCAAGAGTGATCGACTTCACATTTCCGAGTGCAGAAATCAGCCCCGAGGCAGTCAGTCACTGGTTTGGCTAAAATCACAGAAAATCCGCGGAGAGACCCTGAAAATTGGGCCGAAGATCTGCCTCTGGATGAGAGGAATAGGATTTACTTACGGGACTGTTGGTCTAAAGAGTCGGCAGTGTGTTTTAGATGTTACCTCTACGGAGATGGCCTCACTTTTTATTGTGCTGCCTTAATAGTGAAAGGTGCATCCGAAGGAAGTGATAACTTTTTTTTTAAAGACTGATTTTATTTTATTTTTAAAGATTTTATTTATTTGACAGAGAGCGAGGGATCGCAAGCAGGCAGAGAGAGGGGGAAGCAGGCTTCTTGCTGAGCAGAGAGCCCAATGCGGGGCTTGATCCCAGGATCTCGACCTGAGCCGAAGGCAGAGGCTTTAACCCACTGAGCCACCCAGGCGCCCCTCAAGACTGATTTTAAAGGTTTGTTTTTTTTTTTAATTGAGTTTATTTTTGTTTTTTTAAGTAGTCTCTACACTCAGTGTGGGACTCTATCTCTCAGACAGGAGATCAAGAGTCACGAGCGGAGTCAGCCAGGTGCCGCTTTAAGACAAGTTTTGAAACTTCTCCAGAAAACCAAATGATTTTGTCATTATTATTTACAAAAAAATGGAAAAAACAGATAAGTTAGCAGGTTAATTATGGATATATATATATATATATATATATATATATTTTTAACATATAGAGGTCAGCAGGAGAGAATGCTCTGGATCGTGTTGCAAATACAATTTTTTTCTTTACTTTCTTAAAAAATAGCTTTTCTGATTTTTCGCTTTGCAAAAATACTTTTCTATTTAGAATAAATTCAGAGGAAGAAACAGTTCTGTTCCCAACTATGGAAGTAATGACAAAAGCTGGTCGTCATTCATTCTGTTGACATCTATTTAATGCCTATGGGAGAGTGTTCTGATTAGGTGAGAATTTTGAAGGATGCAAAAGTGAAAAAAACTCTTCAGGAAAGGTGAGATCAAGACGCTTGGGTGGCTTAGTCGGTTAGGCAGCTGCCTACGGTTCAGGTCATGGTCCCAGAGTCTTGGGATCGAGCCCCACGTGGGGCCCCCTGCTCAGCGGAGAGCCTGCTTCTCCCTCTTCTTCTGCCTCTGCCTGCCGCTCTACCTACTTGTGCTCCTCTCTATCAAATAAATAAATAAAATCTTTAAAAAAAAAAGTGAGATCAGTAAAGGAGATAAGACATCCATGGAGCGGAGAGAGCAGTTAGCTGGGCCGAGCAGCCTGTGTGCCAGACCTATTTCCCGTCCTGGTCTGTGGACAGCAGCAGCCTGAGCATCCCGGGGAGCTTATCAGAAATGAAGAATGTCAGTCCCTGCCCCTGACCTGCTGAATCAGTCTGCATTTTAGCAAATCTGTGGGTGATCCAGATGCATATTAAAGGTTGAGAAGCAGTGTTCTATGGTATATTTTATTATTCTTTTTTTTTTTTTTTTTTTTTTATTATTCTTAACAGTTTTACGAGTTGATTATAATTGCAGCTGGTAGGACATAATGAAATGACACCATGTTGCCTGAGGGCAAACTAGCAACTCATTTGGCAGTTACCATCTTTGTGTGGACATAACTGCACTCCTGTATTTGATTTTCAGCTCTGAAGGTTGAGAAATTACACCTCACCAGTTAATCCTATTTGATCAAGGCTTTGGGGTTTCACTCAAGCCAACTAATTAATTTTAAATTCAGTAGGGGTATGTTGATACTTTAACCAGAAAGCTGATCTCAGCAATGTAGTATTTTGTTTTATGAGCATGAAGCGTCGGGAGAGGGTGAATTTATATTTCAAAAGTCCTCGATGAGCATGGAATCACACAAAAGAAAGGATAGTTTTGAAGGATGTATCCAGTACCCCATAAGCTTTAAGAGGAAAGGGACTATTTTCTTTCTCTCTCTTTTTTTTTAAATTTTTTTATTTACATTCAATCTGGTTAGCATATAGTATATTATTAGCGTCAGGGCTAGAGTTTAGTGATTCATCAGTTTCATACAATTCCCAGTGCTCATTAGATACAATGAACCCTCCTTAATGCCCATCACCCAGTTACACCCAGTTACCCCATCCTCCCACCCACTGCCCCTCCAGCAACCCTCAGTTTGTTCTCTGCAGTTAAGAGTCTCTTATGGCTTGTCTTGCTCTGTTTTTTTATTTTTTTCTTCCCTTCCCTTATGTTCATCTGTTTCACTTAAATTTCACATATGAGTAAAATCATAGGCTATTTGTCTTTCTCTGGCTTATTTTGCTTAGCATAGTACCTTCTGGTTCGTTCCATGTTGTTGCAAATGGCAAGATTTCATTCTTTTTGATAGCTGAGTAATAATCCATTGTGTGTATATATATATATATACCACTTCTTTATCCATTCGTCAACAGACATCTGGGCTCTTTCCATATTTTGGCTATTGTGGACATTGCTGCTATAAGAAAGGGGACCATTTTCTGATCCGTTACATTCAGTGTCTCGATGAGGTGCCCAGAACATGGTAGGACCTCAATAGTTATTGAATTCAGAATATTTGTATTAATTAAAGATGTTTTACCAAAACATTACTTACTGTTTACTAAAAATCTATTCTCTACCCAAAAGTACATACACTACTTTTAGTTTTTTGGGTTTTTTTCTCATTCTTACAGGTAAGCAGTAAGTTTCTATTACTTCTGGCCCAACAAATATCTTTTAAAAAGATTTATTTATTTCAGAGAGAGAGGAGAGAGGGAAGGGGCAGAGAAAATCTCAAGCAGACTCCCCACGCTGGGCTCGATCCTACAATCCATGAGGTCATGACCTGAGCTGATACCAGGAATTGGTCGCTCAACTGACTATGAGCCATCCAGGTAACCCTCAACAAGCATTTTTTGAGAGTCAGAGTATTCACTGGCTTGTCTTTAAAAACAGCTAGAAAAATTCTCTTTGTAGAAACATGCATATGTATATATACATATATATATATATATATATTTTTTTTAAGATTTTATTTATTTGACAGAGAGAAACAAAGCGAGAGAGGGAACACAAGCAGAGGGAATGGTAGCGGGAGAAGCAGGCTTCCTTCCTCCTCCTGCCAGGGAGCCCGATGCGGGGCTCGATTCCAGGACCCTGGGATCATGACCTGAGCCGAAGGCAGACACTTAATGACTGAACCACCCAGGAGCCCCATATATTTTGTTTTTAAAAATTTTATTTATTTATTTAACAGAGCATAAGTGGGCAGGAGGGTTAGAGGGAGAGGGAAAGCAGACTCCCCGCTGAGCAGGGAGCCCGTTGTGGGACTTGATCCCAGGACCCTGAGATCATGACCTGAGCCAAAGGCAGATGTGTGACTCACTGAGCCACTCAGATGCCCCCCCCTTTAAATGATTTTCATATATTTTATTTTTTTAAATTTTATTTATTTATTTACATATAATGTATTATTTGCCGCAGGTTACAGGTCTGTGAATCGTCAGGCTTACACATTTCACAGCACTTACCATAGCACATACCCTCCCCAATGTCCATAACCCAGTCACCCTATCCCTACCCCCCTGCCTCCCAGCCACCCTTAGTTTCTTTCGTGAGCTTAGGAGTCTCTTATGGTTTGTGTCCCTCCCCATCCCTTCCTGTTTCATTTCTCTCCCCCAGCCCCCCCAGACTCCCTCCTTGCCTCTCAAATTCTTCATATCAGAGAGATCATGTGATAATTGTCTTTCTCTGACTGACTTATTTTGCTTAACTTAATACCCTCCAGTTCCATCCCTGCCGTTGCAAATGGCAAGATTTTGTTTCTCTTGATGGCTGCATAGTATTCCATTGTATATATATATCACATCTTTTTATCCATTCATCTGTTGATGGACACTAGGTTCTTTCCATAGTTTGGCTATTGTGGACATGGCTGCTATAAACATTCGGGTGCAGGTGCCCCTTCGGATCACGACATTTGTATCTTTAGGGTAAATACCCAGTACTGCGATTTCTGGGTCGTAGGGTAGCTCTATTTTCAACTTTTTGAGGAACCTCCATACTGTTTTCCAGAGTGACTGTACCAGCTTGCATTCCCACCAACAGTGTAGGAGGGTTCCCCTTTCTCCACATCCTCGCCAACATCTGTCCTTTCCTGATTTGCTGATTTTAGCCCTCTGACTGGTGTGAGGTGGTTTTGATTTGTATTTCTCTGATGCTGAGTGATGTTGAGCACTTTTTCAAGTGTCTGTTGGCCATTTGGATGTCCTCTTTGCAGAAATGTCTGTTCATGTCTTCTGCCCATTTTTTGATTGGATTATTCTTTGAGTGTTGAGTTTGAGAAGTTCTTTATAGATTTTGGATACTAGCCCTTTATCCGATATGTCATTTGTGATTATCTTCTCCCATTCTGTCAATTGTCTTTTGATTTTGTTGACTGTTTCCTTTGCTGTGCAATGATTTTTATATATTTTAAATAGTTCATCTTTAATCTTGAGATTTTTTAAAGTTATAAAGGAAGTTTAAGCTTCTAGATTTATATATGTAGCTCTTCTTCAACATTTAGGGATTAATCTTGGTAAAAGTACTGAGGATATTGGTAACAAAAATTAACTATGACAGGCTATTATGTTCTATTTATAACAGTTTTCTATAAGATTATGTACACTGAAGTTGTTTCTGTTCCTTTGTAGCATTTTTGTGCTTTAACATTATTTTTTTCCTCGAGACACATGGGTGGCTCAGTCGGTTAAGCATCTTCCTTTGGCTTATGTCAGGACCCTGTGGTCCTGGGATTGAGTCTCACATCAAGCTCCTTGCTCAGCTGGGAGCCTACTTCTCCCTCTGCCTGCTGCTCTCCCTGCTTGTGTGTGTTCTGACAAACAAATAAACAAAATCTTTTAAAAAATAATTTATTTTTTCCTAGATTAAAAACTGTATGTTTATAGTTATGTTAGCTAACAAAGAAAGGAATACATTTTAGAATCACGTTAATTTAAAAAAGAGATAATTATGTTTTGCTGAAAGAACGTTTGGAATGGGATAGCAAAAATCGTTTTTTGAAGTTCTGTTATTCAAGTTTGCTCAGGCAGAACGTGTTTTTCCTTTTCCTTCTGTTTTGTTTTGTTTTGTTTTGTTAGGGAATCAATGCAATTGTCGATTCTTTGAATCTTTTAAACTTATTGTTTCTGTCTCCTCGAGAATTTTACATAGACTGCAAGGAACATCTGTTTATAATTAGAATCATGTCTAGAAAACAAACTGCTTAGGAATCAAATCCTCTAACTTGGCAGGCCAAGAAGCTTTTGGAAGGTATGTCAGTTTTTTTAGTAAGCCTCAGATACTTAAAGCTCGCTTTGGGATTTACTATTTTTGTATAAAAATATTGTTCGTTTCTTTGCATTGCTTGGTGAAGTGCCTGTAATTCAACTATCAGCTCCTAAATGGTAGAGGTTTTACAAGTTTTTCTTTATGTCTTTGTGTTGTGCCATTACTCTGAAAACCCAACATTGGAAAGTCCAAGGTAAAAAACAAACTACAGGTGGATATTACTTTTTAAAAAGGAAACTGTTGGTAGTACAGGGTATACAATGGAGTATTAGAAAAGTGGAGTAAGACCTCAATTCCCCAAGCTCTGTCTGATCTTAGCCAAGATGCTAGACCTTAGGAGCCTCCACTTTCTCCGATGTAAAGTGGGAAAAATTTTACCTACGTCATAATGTTGTTATAATGGAGATGGTGTCGCCTTGCTCATCTTTATATCCCCAGCACCCACCATGATGCCTGGCAATAAAGAAATGCTGAATAAATAGGAAGAAAAGTGCTTGGCACATTCTAGGGAAATAAGTAGCTATTAGTATATGTGTGGCATGGAATCTAGGAATTAAGAAAAACTTAAATTTAAGTCTTACCAATTGTTGCTCAAACGTGATGCATCCATGCCCATTTTGAGGGCCATTTAATAGTTTTCTCCTCGTTTTATTAGACGGATGACAATCAACGTAGAGACTAACTGGAGAAGAAAACTAACTTACTGACCATTTATTTCCTCTAATTCAGAATAAAACGTGGAGAAAAACTGGACTGAGATTTATCTGTGTATTGACCTATAAAAATCAGTCAAGAAAATTCGTACTTTGAAAAGTCAAGAGGACAATGAGATAGCATTTCACACCTACTAGGATGGCTACGATAAAAAATTAGCGGCAAGGTGTGGAGAAATTGGAGCCCTCGTGTGCTGCGGATGGGCGTGAAAAATGGTACAGCGGCTGTGGAAAATTGTATGGCACTTCCTCAAAAATTCAGATACTGAATTACCATATGATCCAGCAACTCTACATCTGGCTTTGTACCCAAACTATTTGAATAACCGTACACCCATGTTCATAGCATTATTCGCCGTAGCCAAAAGGTAGAAGCAACTCAAGTGTCCATCAATGGACGAGCGGTTAACAAAATGCATTATAACCATACACTGCAATATTACTCATCTTTAAAAAAGGAAGAAATTCTGCCTTAATGCTACCACAAGGCTGAATCTTGAAGATACTACTCTAAGTGAATTTAGCCAGTTACAGAAAGACAGGTACTATGTAATTATACTTACAGGAGGTACCTAGAGTAGTCAAATTCATAGGAACAGAGAGTAGAATCATGGTTGCCAGTGGGAAGGGGAAAAGGGAAGTTGTTACCTAATGGAAATCAAGTTTCAGCATTTCCAAGATGAGGAGTTCTAGGGATGGGTCGTACAACAGTGTAAATGTGCCTAATGCTACCGACCTGTACGGTGGTTGAGATGGTTAATTTTTTATTGTGTTTTATCACAGTTTAAAACAGATCAAATGGAAATGTTGAGTACATCCAAAATGAAAAAAAAAAAGTTGGTACTTTTTTTGGAAGACAATTTGGAAATTCATGTTAAAGAAAAGATGATATCCACATGCTTTGATTTTCATATACTCCTGGGTATTTATCCTTAAAAATATATTCTGAAAAAAAAAAGTGAGAAGTAAAAAATAATTATTTTCAAGTTATTTATAAATTTGAAAATATGGATAACGTCTACTTGTCCAACAAATGGGGAATGCAAAATAAATTGTTATATATTGACTTATTGAACTGTAGTCTTTAATCTTTTTTTTTTTAAGATTTTATTTATTTACTTGACACAGAGAGAGAGAGAGGGAGAGACTGAGAGAGCACAAGTAGGAGGGGTAGATGGGAGAGGGAGAAGCTGACTCCCTGCTGGGCAGGTGTGGGGGGGCTGATCCCAGGACCTTGGATGCTGAACCCTCAGAGCCACCCATGTGCCCCTATTTATTTATTTTAGATAAAGCAAGAGTGAGCGGGGATGGAGCCCCGCATCGAGTTCCCAGCTCTGCGGAGAGCCTGCTTCTTCCTCTCCCACTCCTCCTGCTTGTGTTCCCTTTCTCGCTCGCGCGCTCTGTCAAAGAAATAAAATCTTAAAAAAATGAATAAAATAATAAATAAAATCTGTATGCTAACTATATATTCTTACCTGTTTGTGAACACGTGTTTACCCACATCTTGTCCCCAACAATGCTTTGTAAACCTCTAGTATGGATCTTATAGATATTAAGAGTGTAATAAAATAATTTATTTTTTAAATGCGGCAATAAATTTGGACTCTAAAACCTGGGCTTGGATATGGATACTGCTTTTTTTTCAGATTTTACTTGGGTGTGTCACTTAATTTCTCTGCACTTCAGTTCAAAGAGTTCCCAGTCTAATGAGCACTAAACTCCGAAGTGGGCGCTGGATGAAATGTTTGTATGTGAATTAGGTCATTTAATCCTTCCAACAAACCTATGTGGTAGATGCCTCTGTTAATATCCTTTCTACAAATGAAGAAACAGGGGCTCAGTTTCAGCTACAATGGGTAAGAGTTTGGAAGTCATCACTTTTATCACCATAAACTGGAAGCAACACTTGGTAATTTTGGCAAATTACTGGAGGCTGCGTGAAATACCATTAAGTGTGAGAAACTCCCTGGGAGCCTGTAGTCAGTCATAGGAGTGCCTCCTACTTTCTTCCTACCTGGTCATCTGGTAAAGAGCCGAGAAAGATCCCCCGCCCTTGCTCTAGCAGGGGGAGGAGGAAGATAAACATTTTGAAATCTCAGAGCATTCTGCATAACAAAGGCCTACTCTCCAGGTGGAAGAGACTTTACCAGAGCTTTGTGCTCCCTGCCTGACTCCCATCCCCTGTAGCAATCCTATCTCTTCTGAGCAGGCCGGGAGAAACTAAAAAACCCTTGTGAAGGTCACAGCCCAGAGACTAGTCCAGGGAAAGACTAAAGTTTAATTATGAGGTAGAATGTTCCCCTTCACTTACACTTTACCACCACATCACAGAGTTGTAGGACAATAATAGTGGATTACAACGGAACCGTGTGTGGTACACATTTCAGGAGTCCTTAGAGGAACCTGGCACCTACAGCTATAGCAAACATTAAACACAGCCCTATTCTTTGCCAAAGTTCCTATTACTCGAGCGTTATGTACGGCTTTCAACAAAAAATTAGAAGGCATGCCAAAGGAGAAACACCGTCGGAGATCAAGGAAGCATCAGAACTAAACTCAGATCTGTGATACATATCTTGGAATTATCAGATTGAGATTTAAAAGAGCTATGATTAATATGTTGAAGGCTCTAATGGAAAAAGACAACATTCAAGAACAAATGCATAGTGTAAACAGAGACATGGAAACTCTGAAAGAATCCAAGGGAAATGTTAGAAATTCAGTGCAGTGGAACAGAAGAATCCCTTTGCTGGGTCCGTCAGCAGACTCAACATTTCTGAGGAAAGAATGATAGAACTTGATGATTTCAGTAGAAACTTCCCGAACTGAAATACAAAGAGAAAAAAGAACAACAACAACAACAAACCCAGCATCCGAGAGCTGTGGGACAGTTGATAAAGGTGTAAAACACACAAGTGGAATAGCAGAAGGAAAAGAATGAAAGGTTGGAGCAGAAGAAATATTCGTAGTGGTAATGGACAAGTTTTCCCCCAAACACCCTGAAATACCAAAGCAGATCCAGGAAGTTAAGAGAACACCAAGCAGGATAAATACCACAAAATACGCCTGGGCATATCCCAGTCCAACTGCAGAAAACCAAAGACGACAAGAAAATCTTGAAAGAAGCCAGAGGAAAACGATCACCTAACCTGGACTCTGTCAGAAACCATGTAAGCCATGTGAGAGAGGAGTGAAATAGCTGAAGTGTTGAACCATGTGCCCAAGTTATTTTTTAAATAATCAATATTGAGTAAGATACCATCCAAGGTCACCAGCTACCTGGTGAAGCAAGGGCTCCATTCAAGTCTGACTCCAAAGCCAATGTCCTTAGCCTCTGTGCCTCACATGGAGAAGTCAAGTGGAAATTTATATAAGAAAGAAAAACTGATAATAGTAAAAATACAATTTACCCATCATCTCATTATCTAGAGCAGTACTCAAACTTCAGTGAGCATCAGAACCACCCAGGGGCTTTGTTAAAACATAGATGGCTAAGCTCCAAGGCCAGAATTTGTGTTTCTAACGAGTCACCATAGGACGGGGATGCTGTTAAAAACCACCGATCCACCATCTAGAATAAAGTTTGCCATTTTAACTTCTTTTTTTTCTTGGCAGATTTGTTTTTCGTTTGTTTCATATAGTTGATGTCGTATATAGTTTTATATCCAGCTTTTTCACTTACTATTATAAGTACTTTCCCATATCATAAGTGTCTCTCAAACACATCATTTATAGTAGCTGCATTCATCATTATTTATGGAACATATTTAGTTAAGCTTTCCCCGACTGTTGGCTATTTATATTATTTCCAAATTTTCTATGCTATAAATAATGCTGCAGTTAGTGTTGATCCACAAAGATCTTTTGACCCAGCTCTGAGCCCCATCCTTTACCCCCTTTGGAAAAATAATTTCACTTACTCTCACCTCTGTTGATTCTTACTAGGTACTAACAGAAAGTGAGCTAGTTTCTAAATTCTGTGAATACCTCGTGATCCTTTTATACTAATTAGATTAATTCTTTTTCAATGGTTTATAATCAGAGACACATAATTGCCAGAGTTTATGATCAGTGTAAGGTACGTATTTGCTTATTTGTCTATCCTATTATAGTAGAAACTCCATGAAATCAAGAGACTTTGTTTCATTTACTGCTGAATCCCTGGAATTTGGGACAGTGGAGGATGGAGTAGTCACTGTAAACATGTTGAATGAACGAGTGAACCAGGAGTAACACATTGAGTAAAGCAATTTAATGTCACCCTTCATGGTCTCATTATGGCTAAATGTATTTTTCAGTTAACCTTTAAAAAGCATTGAAAATAGCTCAGAACTACTCCCGTTATGTTTGGAGAGGCACTCAGACTGGAAACATTTAATCTAACCTCAGAAAAAACTAGAATGACACTTCCACTTCACCATGGTGATTGAGCACACATGTTTATTTTTACCCTTCTTGAAACCCTACTAGAATGACAGCAAAGGAATTAAAAAAGGCCATAGACCTACAAGGGTCGGGAGAGTGGGAGAGGAGATAATAACAGTTTGTAAAAAGACATTAAGAGAAGAGGATACAAAGAGATTAGGAGAGGGCATAATAAATTATTAAATGGATGGACGGGTGGCCACTAGCTTAGCAGAACCAAAGGAGAGAAAGGTAAGTCTGTAGAGGAAGGAACCACAAAGGAACAAACCAAGTGGAGCTTTATAACCCTGGGAGGCTCAGGATTGGCAGCAGCGACCATCTCTGAAGGCATGTGTGAGGCTAATTATGGGAGGTTTGGACTGAAGTCCTAGGCAAGTGGTTGAATCTCCCATCCCTTGAAATAACCAGGTGATCACTTCCCTTCCACCCATGCAGGAGACTCTCTGATTATTATTGTTACTCTTTAGTGAAGTGAGGGGGGCAAAGGGAGAGGGAGAGAGAAAATCTTAAGTAGGCTCCCTCCTCAGCACAGAGCCAGGCATGAGGGCTGATCTCATGACCCAGAGATCATGACCTGAGCAGAAATCAAGAGTCAGATACTCAACCAACTGAGCCAGCCAGGTGCCCCTCCCTGATGACTTCAAATCAGAGAGACCGGATTTAGGGAGGCCAGCACTGTGGACGGTAGAGAGTGATGTGCCATCGTTATTATTATTAACATGCAATAATTAACATTATTAACATAATAACAACATATCATTAACAATATATTAACATATAATATTAACATGTTATAAAACATAACATGTTTTGATATAGTAGCTGAAATATTATTAAAGTTTGTATGAAACTCAAGTATCATCACATAGATTACGTCTTCTGAGTAAGACCCAAGATAATAAACCTGAAAAGTGGTAGTATGTCGAATAGGTTGTCAAAGAGATGGGGATTTGAAATTCTCAGATTTGCATTGATGATTACATTATAGAGTAGTTCAGGTACTAACATCTTCAAAAGAAAAGTGAAAGGGAGTCCAGAGATTAAAAAACTTCAAGTGAAATCAGTAAATAAAATGAAATTTCAAATGAAACTGGGATATAATCAAATGAGAGGGAAGGTATCTCAAATACGGCCTCAGTTTCAGTGACTTTGACCTGTTACATTTTGGTGGTCCACTTCCATAGCTAAGCCAGAGACTGCCATAATCTAGAATTGTACCTCCAACATCTTAAATTTGAGTCTCGGGCCTCTGGTCTCTCATCTAGAGCAGTCCATTAGTCTTCCTTTGTCTATCCTGGCCCTGCTTGCTTCAGAAAGAGTTTGGGTCATCTGTATGACTTCACGATGTGATCTCTCTAATACCCTCACCTGCCTCTCTATCACTCTGCAAACCTTTTCATTTCGTATATGGCAGAGAAGGTACAAGCCCTAAGATAGAAATTCTCTCAATTTCCTGACGCATATGTATTTATCTGTATTTACCAGATTGCAAAAGCCTCTGAAATGATTTACTCCATTTCCCATACTGAAAATCTGGTTCTCTGGTTATGAATCCTCTAAGCTAAAACCCTATAATGTTTTCCTGTTGCCTTAGGACAGACTGAACTCTAACAGAGCAGACTAGGATGTTTTGTTTCTCCAGGTCCGTTTCTGATCTCATGTCTGGCGCTACCCTCTGCTCATTGGACCCTTCGTCATAATGAACAGTTTGTTGTTCCCATCATGAGTGGTAGACCTGTGCACATGATGTTTCCCCATCATGGGCTTCATTTAATCAATTGGGTTGCTTCATGGTTAAGAACATGAAATCTAGCGGCGCCTGGGTGGCTCAGTCAGTTAAGCACGAGACCCTTGATCTCCGCTCAGGTCTTGATCTCAGGGCCTTGAGTTCAAGCCTGGAATCAGGCTTCACCCCGGGTGTGCAGCCTACTTAAAAACAAACAAATGGGGCATCTAGGTTGCTTTATTTTGGCTCAGTTTGTGGTCTCATGGGTCACGGGATTGAGCCCCGAGTCGGGCTCTGCGTTCTGCAAGGAGACTGCTTGAGATTCTCTCTCTCCCCTCCTCCTCCTGCCCGGGTTGGGCTCTCTCTCTCTATCAAAATGAATGGATAAATCTCTAAAAACAAACAAAACCATGAAGTGTATAGTAAATCTTTACTGATACAGAGTCTAGCTCCGCCACTTAAGAGCTGGGAAACCTCAGGATAGGTACTGATCTAATTTCTTCACAAGTCAACTGAGTATAGCGGAATCTTCCTCACATGGTGGCAAAGCAGGTGGCAGGGGGCTTACACTCTAAAGTGTAGCAAGAGCTCTAAAACATGCAATCGGTCATTACTTGCCACGTCAGGCGCTGTGCTCTACGTCGTGGGGAGCATTAGATGTGGGCTTGCCCTCTTAGAGATGATACTACTGTAGAGGAGAGACCCATAAGGACGATTATTTAACCGCCTTTGGGAGAAGTACGTCAAAAAAGTTCAGGGTTTCAGAAGAGGGACGCTTAGTTTTTCCTTCAGGGGCTTTGAGTGTGGCACTCCCTCTTGCTAGTTTCCAGTGGAAGGAAAGTGAATTTGGAAGGCCGAAGCAATGAGGGAGCCTGGCCTGTCAGAGGCTTTGAATGAGGACCAGGGTAGTTGGAAGGGAGTGATGCGGTGAGGAGTGATGGGAACCAAGGTTTGCAGAGTAGGCAGAGGTCAGGCCTGTTTGACAACCTGGTTGGAGGGAATGGGTGCTGACCTCTGTTAAAGAGGAAAAGGAAGCCATCAGATCATTTTAAACAGGGAGATAATGCATTTGGTTGATGTTTTTAAAAGGTCACTTGCTGGCGCACCTGGGTGGCTCAGTCGGTTAAGTGTCTGCCTTCAGCCCAGGTCATGATCCCGGGGTCCTGGGATGGAGCCCCTGAGTCAGGCTCCCTGCTCAGTGGGGAGTCTGCTTCTCCCTCTCCTTCATACCCCCCCCCGCCGCCCCCTGCTAGTGCTCTCTCTCTCTCTCTCAAATAAATAAATAAACTCTTTAAAAAAAAAGCTGAAAAAAAATGTGCTAAATGAAAGTTAGATGAGTAAATACAGCATGGCAGTTTTAAGCCAGGTGTTTTCGTGGTACCGTGTCTTTGGATCAAGTTGATTATAAAATAAGAATTCATGAAGAACTACTCCTTCCCCTCCTCAAAAAAAAAAAAAAAGATGAATTGGGTTCTTGACTTTTTAAAAACCATATCTCTGGAATAGGTACTGGCAGTATTTGAGACAAACGGAACAATAATGTTATTTGTATTTCTCGTTAATTAACCTTAGGGGCATTAAAACATACATGTTTTATACAGTTCTCATGGGAAGGATTCCTCTTGGGACTTATTATTTCATGTTAATTTCTGTAGGTGGGGCTTTGAGCACCTGGTTAAATATTTAAATATGTATAAGACCTCTTAGGTTTAGGAAAGAACTAAGCTGTATTATTTGTTTAAAACTCCACTCTATAGAGACACCTGGCTGTCTCAGTCATTGGAGTGTGTGACACTTGATCTTGGGGTCATGAGTTCAAGTCCCACTTGAAAACAAAACAAAATACTACGTTCTGTAACCTTAGGTGATGTGACTTTGATTTTGGTTATGACCACCTCGTTTGTATTTATTATCATTAGTTTTTTCTTTTGAAGTTAAATATAACTTTTTTTTTCTTTCTATGGTTTGATTTTTATTTGGTATGATAGCTAATCTTTAGCTTTTACATTCCCATTGCTGAAAAGCAAATATAATGTTAAATTGTTGGCTTTGGTAGTATCTAATATGGATTTTTTTAAATTAATTTTTTAATTTTAATCCTGGTATAGTTAATATACAGTGATATATTTCCTACAGGTGTACAATATAGTGATTTAGCACTTTCACACATCACCCTGTGCTCATCACGACAAGCACACTCCTTAATCCCCATCACCTATTTCCGCATCCCCCCACCCACTTCCCCTTTGGTCACCATTGGTGTGTGCTCTATGGTTAAGAGTCTGTTTCATGATTTGTCTCTCTCTTTTTTTCCTTTGCTCATTTGTTTTGTTTCTTAAATTCTACATATGAATGAAATCATGGTACTTGTCTTTCTCTGACTTATTTCGTTTAGCATCATACTCTCCATACTCTCTAGCTCCATCTATGTTGTTGCAGATAGCAAGATTTCATGCTTTTTAATGGCTGAATAATATTCCATTATATATATACACACACCATTGTGTGTACACACACACACACACACACACACACACACACCCCACATCTTTATTCATTTATCATTGGACACTTGGGCTACTTCTGTAGTTTGGCTATTATAAACAATGCTGCAGTGAACATAGGGGTGCATGTCTCCCTTAGAATTAGCGTTTCTGTATTTTTTGGGTAAATACCCAGTAGTGTGATTACTGTGTTGTAGGATAGTTCTATTTTTAACTTTTTAAAGAGCCTCCATACTGTTTTCCAGAGTGACCTCATGAGTTTGCATTCCCACCAGCAGTGCACAAGGGTTCCTTTTGCTCCGTATCCTTGCCAACACCTGCTGTTTCTTTTCTTTTCTCTTCTTCTCTCTTCTCTTTTCTTTTCTTTTCTTTTCTTTTCTTTTTTTATTTGACAGAGAGAGATCACAAGTAGGCAGAGAGGCAGGCAGAGAGAGAGGGGGAAGCAGGCTCCCCGATGAGCAGAGAGCCCGATTTGGGCCTCGATCCCTGGACTCTGGAATCATGACCTGAGCTGAAGGCAGAGGCTTAACCCTCTGAGCCACCCAGCTGCCCCAACACTTGCTGTTTCTTGTGTTGTTAATTTTAGCTGTTCTGGTAGATGCGGTCATTGTAGTTTTGATTTGCATTTCTCTGATGATGAATGATGTTGAGCATCTTTTCATGTGTCTGTTGGTCTTCTTTGGAGAAATATTTGTTCATGTGATCTGCTCATATTTAATTGGATTCTAGTTTTTGGGTGTTGAGTGGTATCAGTTCTTTATATATTTTGGATACTAAGTATCCTATAAAGATAGGATATGTCATTTGCAAATAACTTCTCCCATTCACTAGGTTGTCTTTTAGTTTTGTTGATTGCTTCCTTCACAGTGCAGAAGCTTTTTATTTTGATGAAGTCCCAATAGTTTATTTTTGCTTTTGTTTCTTTTGCCTCAGGAAACGTATCTAGAAAAATGTTGCTACAGCCAATGCCAGAGAGATTATTGCCAGTGTAGGATTTTTATGGTTTCTAGGTTTTATGGTTTACATTTAGGTCCTTAATCCATTCTGAGTTTATTTTTGTGTATGATGTAAGAGGGTGGTCTAGTTTCATTCTTTTGCTTGCTGTCCTGTTTTCCCAACACCGTTAGTTGAAGAGACTGTCTTTTTCTCATTGAATACTCTTTCCTCCTTTGTTGAAGATTAATTGACCATATGATTGTGGGTTTATTTCTGGGCTCTCTACTCTGCTCCATTGATCTATGTGTCTGTTTTTGTGCCAGTTCCATACTATTTTGATAACTACAGCTTTGAAATAACTTCAAATCTCAGATTGTGATACCTCCAGCTTTGTTTTTCTTTTTCAAGATTGCTTTTGCTATGTGGGGTCTTTTGTGGTTCCATACAAATTTTAGGACTGTTTGTTCTAGTTCTGTGAAAAATGCTGTTGGTATTTTGATAGGGATTGCATTAAATATGTAGATTATTTTGGGTAGTATAGACATTTTAACAATATTTGTTCTTCTAATCCATGGGCATGGAATGTCTTTCCACTTTTTGTGTCCTCTTCAATTTCTTTCATCATTGTTTTACAGTTTTCAGAGTACAGGTCTTTCACTTCTTTGTTTAGGTTTATTCCTAGGTATTTTACTGATTTGGGTGCATTGTAAATGGGATTGTTTTCTTAATTTCTCTTTCTGCTGCTGCTTTGGTAGTATATAGAAATGCAACAGATTTCTGCACGTTGATCTTATAGCCTGCAACTTTACTGAATTCATTTAGGAGTTCTAGTAGTTTTTTTGGTGCAGTCTTTAGGGTTTTCTTTTTATATAGTATCATGTCATCTGTAAATAGTGAAAGTTTTACTTCTTCCTTACCAATTTGGATCCCTTTTATTTCTTTTGGTTGGGAGCGCCTAATATGAGATTAAAGAGAAAAAGGAATTACTATGTAATGATGTAACTTGCCTCTAATTGGAATTCCACCAAATAAAATGCATTTTATATTATTTTATATTATATTGATATATTAATTCAATTACATTTCTTTTATAATAAGTCTCCTGTATATTAATGTAGTCTAATGGAGTAGGAACAACTAAAAAATGTAAAGGATATATTTTTAAAGGAGTATAAAATATACACTTTTATTTAATATTTTAAGAAACATGATTTATTTAACCCGATACAAGAATTATGGTATTAAAATATATATAGTATTATATATTAATTACTATAATAATATATAGTATTATAGTGAAATATCAAGAGATTCCAATATGGTTTATGATTTCGTGGAAACTAATGCTAATAATTCTGTGTGAATTTAAATTTTGTCTTTATATGTTTCATGTGAATGAATAATAGAAAACTTAGTTCCCCTCAATTGAAGACTCAATCCCATTTACAATCGCACCAAAACCCATAAGATACCTAGGAATAAACCTAACCAAAGAGGAAAGGATCTGTACTCTAAAAACTACAGAACACTTATGAAGGAAATTGAGGAAGACACAAAGAGATAGAAAAACATTCCATGATCGTGGATTGGAAGAATAAACATTGTTTTTTTTTTTTCTTTTAAGATTTTATTTATTTATTTGAGGGTGAAAGTGAGCTAGCATGAGGAGGGGTGGAGCGGCAAAGGGAGAGGGAGAAGCAGACTCTCTACTGATCAGGAAGCTTAATGCTGGGCTCCATCCCAGGACCCCGGGATCATGACCTGAACTAAAGGAAGATGCTGAACCGACTGAGCCACCCAGGCACCCCAAGAATGAACATTGTTAAAATGTCTATGCTACCCAGAGCAATCTACACATTCAATGCAATCCCTATCAAAATACCATTGATATCTTTCACAGAGCTGGAACAAACAATCCTAAAATTTGTGTGGAACCAGAAAAGACTCTGAATAGTCAGGGGAATGTTGAAAAAGAAAACCAAAGCTGGGGCACCACAATGCCTGACTTCAAGCTCTATCACCAAACTGTGATCACCAAGACACCATGGTACTGGCACGAAAACAGACACATAGATCATTGGAACCGAATAGAGAGCTCAGAAATGGACCCTCAATTCTATGGTCAACTAATCTTTGACAAAGCAGGAAAGAATATTCAATGGAAAAAAGACAGTCCCTTCAATAAATGGTGCTGGAAAAATTGGACAGCCACATGCAGAAGAATGAAACTGGACCATTCTCTTATACCACACACAAAAATAAACCCAAAATGGATGAAAGATCTAAATGTGAGATAGGAATCCATCAAAATCCTAGAGGAGAACACAGGAAGTAACTTCTTTCACCTTGGCTACAGCAGCTTCTTGCTACATATGTCTCTGAAGACAAGGTAAACAAAGGAAAAGATGAACTATTGGCACTTCATCAAGATAAAAAGCTTCTGTACAGCAAAGGAAATAGTCAACAACACTAAGAGGCAACCTACAGAATGGGAGAAGATATTTGCAAATGACATATCAGATAAAGGGCTGTTATCCAAGATCTATAAGGAATTTAACAAACTCAACACCCAAAAGACAAATAATCTAGTCAAGAAATGGGCAGAAGACGTGAATAGACATTTCTCTCAAGAAGACATACAGATGGCAAACAGACACATGAAAAAATGCTCCACATCACTTGACATCAGGGAAATACAAATCAAAACCACCAGATACCACTTTATACCAGTTAGAATGGCTAAAAGTAACAAGACGGGAAACAACAAATGTTGGTAAGGATGTGGAGAAAGGGGAACCCTCTTACACTGTTGGTGGGAATGCAAACTGGTACAGCCACTCTGGAAAACAGTGTGGAGGTTCCTCAAGAAGTTAAAAATAGAAGTACCCTACGACCCAGCAATCGCACTTCTGGGTATTTACCCCAAAGATACAGATGTATGAAAAGAAGGGGCACCTGCATTCCAGTGTTCATAACAGCAATGTCCAGGATGGCCAAACTGTGGAAGGAGTCAAGATGTCCTTCAACAGATGAATGGATAAAGAAGATGTGATTCTTACATACAATGGATTATTACTCAGTCATCAGAAAGGATGAAGACCCACCGTTTGCATCAACATGGATGGAACTGGACGGGAGTATTGCTAAGTGAGATAAGTCAGTCAGAGAAAGACAATTATATAGTTTCAGTCATGTGGAATATGAGAAATAGTGCAGAGGATTATAGGGGAAGGGAGGGAAAACGGAATGGGAAGAAATCAAGAGAAAAACCATGAGAGTGTTTTAACTCTGGGAAACAAACTAACGATTGCAGAAGGGGAGTTGGGTGCGGGGGTGCAGGGAGGTCACTGGGTGGTGGGCATTAAGGAGGGCACGTGATGTGATGAGCACTGGATGTTATACGCAACTGGTGAATTATTGAACAGTACTTCTGAAACTAATGGCGTACTCTATGTGGGTTGATTGAATTTAAATTAAAAAAAAGAAAACTTAGTTTCATTCAGTCAAATCTGTATACCCTACATTCCTGAGATACTAAGCAACTTCCTCAAATTAGAAAAAATTTAAAAATGATGATGGGTAACTTTGATTGAATATTACTAGAGTTCTGGTACCTTTCCAAATAAATTTATGAGATAAATATTCTTGATATTGTCTTATTTACAGGTGAGAAAAACAGTTTATCTGAGCAGTTAGGTAACTTTTTAAAAAGGTTACAGCGCTAATAAGTGGTGTTTAAGCCCATTCTGGCTATAGAGGATGATCTTATCTACACTGTGCCTCAATTTAGAAATGGTGGCAAAATTTGTTCCAAGTAAAGTGTTAACAAAGATTTTTTTTTTTTAATTAACTAAAGCCTATACTATAGGGTGCCTGGGTGGCTCAGTTGGTTAAGCATCTGCCTTCGGCTCATGTCCTGATCCCAGGGTCCTGGGATCGAGTCCCATGTCGGTTTCCTTGCTCAGTGGGGAACCTGCTTGTCCCTCTGCCTGCCTCTCCCCCTGCTTGTGCTCGCTCTGTCCTCTCTCTCTCTCTCTGACAAATAAATAAATGAAACCTTTTTTTTTTTTTTAAAAAGCCTATATTTCATTCAAATTTCCTTAATTTTTACCTAATGTCTTTTTTCTGTTCCTGGATACCATTTGGGATACTATGCTACATTTAATTGTCTCCTTAGGCTCCTTTGGGCTGTGGCAGTTTCTCAGACTCTCCTTCTTTTTGATGACCATTTTGACAGTTTTGAGGATTAGTCATCCACTATTTTGTAGAATGCCCCTTTACTGGAATTTTTTTTTAATGTTTTTCTCATGATAAGTCAGGGTTATGGGATTTGGGGAGGAAGATCACAGAGGTAGAGTTTTCTTTCCCCTAACATTTTATCAAGGGTACAGACTCTCGGTTTATGTCACTGTTGATGTTTACCCAGATCAGTTGGCTGAGGTAAGTGTTTGTCAGGTTTTTCCATTATAAAGATACTCTTTTTCCCTCCTTCCCATACTGTGGTCTTTGGAAGGAAGTCACTGTGCAAAAGCTCATACTTAAGGAGTGGAGAGTTACACTCTACCTCCTTGAGGGTAGAGAATTTACATAAATTATTTGGAATCATTCTGTGCAGAGATTTGTCTCTTCCATTTATTTGTTTGCTCAATCATTTATATATGTTAGTATAGACTTATGGGTATTTATTTTATCCTGTGGGATGTAATCCAGTACTGCTGTATTTTGTTGCTCAAACTGTCCCAGGTTTGGCTATTGGCAGCTCTTTCAGTTGGCTCCTGTGTCCCTCTGATATAGTACCATCAATGTAATTTTTAAAAAAGATTCATTCATTCATTCATTCATTCATTCATTCATTCATTCATTTATTTGAGAGAGAGCGCCAGAGGAGAAAGGGGCAGAGGGAGAGAGAGGGGGAATTCAAGCAGACTCCACACTGAGCACAGAGCCCAATGTGGGGCTCGATCTCAGGACCCTGAGATCATAACCTGAGCTGAAATCACGAGTCGGAAGCTGAACTGAGCCACCCAGGAGCCCCTGTAGTGTTTTTTTTTTTTAAAGCATTTCCTTATTTTCTGGCAACAAGATACTCTGAGCTCATCCTTTATATTTCTTGCCCTAGTCCTAGGACCAGCCATTTCTCAAAGAGCCCAGTTCTTTTTTTTGGAGAAACCAAGATCTGGATGCTAGGCTTGCTCACTGATACTGGAGTGTTACAGCTTCTAGGTGCTCCCTCCTGACCAATCAATGAAATATGTGTTCCCACTAACCTGTGTATGTATAGATATATCTGTAAAGATTTATCTGTGTAGCTGTCAGTATCAACATTTAGCTGAACGTGCGTTCACAATGACATCTCCAGGTCCAATCCATGATTACATGGATGATTCCAACCTACCGTTGCTTATCAGTAAAATTCCACTCTGGCAGTGAGAAACCTGCCTCCCACCACACACCTATCATTTACTCTCCTGTGCAGTTCTAGTATCTGTGGGTAAGGGTCAGAATGGTTAACTCATACCCCTGTGGGAAGCAGCATTATCAACTAGAGCACAGTGCTTATGTGCAGTTCCTTTTACCTTTAGTCTTACATACCGCCCCCCCCCCCTTTCAAAGCTACTTAGGTCAGCATTTTCCCTCCCTCTTTTCCTTCAGTGAGATTGTTTCATACATTTGTCATACAGGTAGTTTCTTGGGACATGGGACTGCCTCGACCTCCTAAATGATTTTCATTTTAGTCGGCATACCTTAAGGTTCACTCTTTGTTCTGTGGGTTCTAACAAATGCAATATCATGTATCTACTGGGGTAGTGTATATAGAATAGTTTCATCACCCTAAAAAATTCCATAACATACTCTGTTATCTTCTGCTTCACACCCTTGACAGCTACTCATCTTTTTCATGCCTCTAAAATGTTGATTTTCCAGAATGTCATATTATTGGAATTATACAGTATGTAGCCTTTTCAGACTGGCTGATAGCAATATGTTGTGTTTCAACATATCTTTTCAGGGATTCAAGCTCTTTTTTAGCCCTGAATAATATTATAATGCTTGGATGGGTCACAGTTTATCCATTCACCTATTGAAGGACAACTTAGCTGCTTCCAATTTTTGGCAATTATAAGTAAAGCTTCTATAAACACTCAAGTGAAGGTTTTTGTCTTTTGTGAAGACAAAAATTTTCAACTTAAGTGGGTAAATATCAAGGAGTGGCACTGATGGGTCATGTATGTTAAGACTATGTTAACCATTGTAAGAAACTGCCAAATTGTCTTCCAAGATGGCTACCCCATTTCGCATTCTCACAGGCAATGATGAGATTTCCTGTTGCTTCACACCTTTGCCAGCATTTGGTTTTACCAGTTTTTTGGATTTTAGCTATTCTAGTAAGTGAGTAGTGGTATCTCACTGTTGTTTTAATTTTCAGTTTTTTAATGACATATGATGTTGAGCATCTTTTCATATGTTTATTTGCCACCTGTATATCTTCTTCAGTGAGGTATCTGTTTAGAACTTTTGCCCATTCCCCACCCCAGCTTTAGTGAGGCATAGTTGACCAATAAAATGTTGAGATATTTAAAGTGTGAATTGAGATGATTTGATATATGTATACATTGTGAAAGGATATCTCTCATCTAGTCAGTGAACACATTATCCCCTAACACATATGTATGTGCATCTGTCTGTGTGTACGTGTGGTGAGAATGCCTATGTTTTTCCCCAAAGATTTATTTATTTCTTAGAGAGCGAGAGAGAGAGAGAGAGAGAGAGAGAGAGAGAGGGCTAAGACAGAGGGAGATGGAGAGGGAGAGAAATCCTCAAGCAGATCCCCTGCTCTACGTGGAGCCCCATGTGGGGCTTGTCCCCAGGATTCCAAGATCATGACCCGAGCCAAAATCAAGAGTCAGATGCCTAACTGGATGAGCCACCCAGGCACCCTGAGAATGCCCATTTTTAACCTCAGGTTGTTAGTTTCCTTCTTGTTGAGTTAATGAAATAATTTTTAATGGACAATTTCTTTTTAGTATTAGTCTTCCTGATTATCATTCTTGTTGCCGTCTTATTGAGAGCTTGTTTACTATGAACCTGCTTTATGATTGGATCCTTTTTTAAAAATGGTAATCCTTTTATATACTTTATTACATTTATCTTCATAACAACTCTATGAGGTATTATCCTCAAAATAGACTAGTAAGAGGCAAGGCATTATCATATTACTTGCTTTTTGGTCAGCATTATCCTATTACCTACTATTTAAACTTAAATGTTCCAAATTTCTGGAAAATTATGTAAATGCTTTAACATTGACTTAAAATCAGTAAACAGGAATCCTTAAGGAAACTGTTTTTTCTTCACCTTTGGTGCTTTTCTATTCTTTTTTTTTTTTTTTTTTAAGATTTTTTTTATTTATTTGACAGAGAGAAACACAGCGAGAGAGGGAACACAAGCAGAGGGAGTGGTAGTGGGAGAAGCAGGCTTCCTGCCAAGCAGGGAGCCCGATGCGGGGCTCGATCCCAGGACCCTGGGATCATGACCTGAGCCGAAGGCAGACGCTTAACGACTGAGCCACCCAGGTGCCCCTCTGGGATGATTAATTCAAGAAGAAAATCGGTTGGTTTTCATAGAAGGCCATTCACATTTTGTGACTGTGTGTTTCAAACCACAGAAAAAACAGATAGGAAAAGCTGATGGCGAGCTGAAAACTGCAATAAGCTCTCTTCTAAACCATAGAATATAGTTGACAGACATCTTTTTATAGACATGTCTGTGATTGTACACTTTTTTTAGGCTTGAAAATTTTTTCATCGAGGAAAACCTTTCTGTAAAATTTATAAAAGCTGTTTACAGTAAAATAACAAACTATAACAAGACAGAAACCTACCCAGCTCACTTTGGAGCTCTGTTGGACCACATTTCCATAGAAGTGTAGACAATAGCTGCAGTAGAACACAATGAAGCCTTTGTTTAGAGAGAAGTTTTTAAATACTACTTCTAAAATAATCTTTCAAAGCTTGAATTCTTTACAAAATTGGGAAAGTGACAGATGCAGATGAGAGAGGGAAGGAAAAGGAAAACTAACCTGATTTAGCAAAATTTGTTAAATAACTAGGATTACAGAAATCAAGGAATGAGTTTGACACAGTACTTGTATTAGTTAATGGTTACCATGCAACCAATTATCCCCAAATCCAGAAGCTGAAGCCACCAAACACTTACCATGTCACAGTTTCCAGATGTAGCTTTAGTGGGTGATTCTGGCTCAGATTTTCTAGTCTGGGGCTCACTGACATGGCCGTTGGCAGGAGGCCTCAGTTCCTTAATGGTTGTTGGCCAGAGGCCTCAATTTCTTGATGCATGGGACTCTCCATAGGCCATTTAAATGCCCTTACAACTTGACATCTGGCAGAGAGAATCATCTGAGAGACACAGAGACAGATAGAGGTCAATACAGAAGCCACAGTACCTTGGATAACCTAATTTCAGAAGTGACATACCATTATTTTTGCCATATTTTATTGGTGACGTAAACTAACACTGATATAATATTGAAGGTGACAGCGCAATAGTGTGAATACCAAGACGCTGGAATCACTGGGAACCATCTAGGAGGCTAGCTAGCACCGTCTTCCCTCAGGCTCCCCGTGATCGACTTCCCTCCTACAAGTAGACTACACTCACCCACTTCCAAGGCCCACCAAAGACTCATCCCATTACAGCACAAGATCAAAGTCCAGAATGTCATATCTAAATCGAGTCTTTGGTGTGGATGAGGTTCCTTGGCTTTGGTTACTTAAGTATTGCCTCTTCAGTGGATTCTCTCGCGCGGTAGACCTGTGAACTAAAGAGACAAGTTATTTGCCACTTACCACCCAAAGTACAATGGCAGCATAGGTAGAGGATAACCTTCATAGACAATTCTACCAAAAAAAGGGGAGAAATAGGAGGCACACAGGAGTTACTGTGCATAAAAGCCAAGTGGGCAAATGTTGGAAGGTTCTTGACCAGGACTTGATTCTACTGTTCACAAATGATTCTAGGTGGCTTTTAGCTCTACTGTCTGAGCTCTGTCTCCCCTCTCTCTGCTTTATGATAATTAGTACATGTTTTCAGCTGAGTACTTTTCTAAATCTGTTTCCTGCTGATAGAATTTTTGGGCGTCCAAAGACCTTTTTCATTCTGTACTGTGTATCCTCTGTCAGTCCAAGCTGGAGGTGTCTCTGGAAGTATAATAATCTTAGAATCTTCATGGGTCTCCTATGAATCTTGTTGTCCTTTAGACCAAAGCCTATACCCACCTTTATTTGAGACAAGCCATTCTCTCCCTTGGGCCTTTGCCCACACAGCCAAGAAACATGAAACCCTACTGTTTGATCAAAACCATCTGTGAGACATGCCCTCGAACTCTTGAAATGTTTGTTTTTTTTTTTCCCATTTTGAACGGTGCCCCAAGACACTATGTTTGACCTTTCTGAGGTCTTAACAAAGGATTTTATAGCCACATACTCTGTTTCATGTTTAGACTGTGTTTTCCTGGCATCACCCCAAATTCGATCTTTGCCCAGAAGCCATTTCTTATCTTAGCATCTATTGCCATCTGGAGAGGCAGGGAATTTTCACAACTAGCAATTCCTGGCTCCTTTTTATTTAACAGGCTTTCCTTTGGGTTATCTTCCTCCTCTTGCATTTTATTACATGCAGCCAGAAAGGACCAGGGAGCACCTTCAAAACTTTCCCTAGAGAGCCCTTTATCTAGACCACTAGGTTCATTGGGCATGTTTTCTACTTTCCATGTTAATAGGAATTTTTCTGCAGTTCATAAAAAGGGTCCTCCTTTGTAGTTGCCAGTGTGATTTTCCTCACTCGCTTCTAAGCTCTAACAGCCTACTCAAAGGCCAGCACTACCTGACTCCAAAGCCTCTCCTGAATTTTTAGGATTTGTTTTGGTAGCATCTCACTTGCAGGTACCAAAATTCTGTATTATCTATTACTATTATCTATTAATTATTAGAGATAGAGATAGAAGGGAACAGAGAGAGAGAGCTAGACAGGAAGACAAGAGCCTAACATCAAAAGTGATGTACCATTACTTCTACCATTTTCTATTGTGACATGATGAGCCCCAGTATAATGGGAAAGGTTGTTTGCCCTGTTCCTCCTGCCTTTAGGAATTCCCTAGGCCAGCAAGTATTTATCAGCGCCTACAGGTTCCAAGCATCATGTGAGACTGCCACATGCTGTTCGTCTTGTATATATTCCCCTAGAAAGAGCTGCTACCTCCAAATGAAGCTTAAAGAGATCAAATAGCTTGTTCTAGAACTCACCAGAGAACGTAGATTTGAACCTAAGTTTGGGGGGAAAAATGACTTAGGAGCCAGGAGCCTTGGATAAGAGAGTGGATATATTCCATAGGATTATTGTTTTTGTTTTTAAGCATGAATTTTCTTCAGATACTTATGTTCAGCAATAGTGATGTGACTTCTGTTTTGTATATCTTTGGCTAATTATATTTTCTTGTAGTTCCTTCTCCATGTAGCTCTGAACTTCTATACCTGTTCTTTCTCATCCTTCTACTGATTTTCTTCTTGTCACTTTCCATGGAGTCCTTTGGAACTTCAGACTTAGTCTAATGTGAACAAACTTCTTCACAAATCCTCTTTCTAGAACATTCCCCTCATCTCTTTTTCTTATTTAACTCTGATGTTCCTTCTGGAACACCACTTCTTTTGGTACCATCTTAAGTAAGGGCTATGTCTTTTTGTCTTCATGTAATAAGTTGAATCAGTCCAGTTCTACTTCCAAATTACTGCTCATTCATTCATTCATTTAAAAAAAAAATTTTTTTTTTTGAGAGTACAAACTGAGAGAGGGGCAGAGGGGGAGAGAGAGAGTCTCAAGCAAATTCCATGCCCAGTGCGGATCCCAACGCAGGACTCCATCTCATGAGCCTGAGATCATGACCTGAGCAGAAACCAAGAGTCTGATGCTTAACCAACTGAGCCACCCAGGCGCCCCTGCTCTTTCATTCTTATATAGAAATTCTTTTCCTTTGAAATTTATCCCATCTTACTCACCTCTCTTTGTCACTGTCATTTATCACCTCCTTCTAACTTGCTCTTTGTTGATCAAAGCCTTTGGTACTTCCTGAACGGTTTTATCTTTATCCCAAATTCCACCATCATTCTGGGTGAGTTCAGTGACCTTCTAGACCACTCATCCAACACATTTCTTTCATAATTCCTTGTTCTTTTCAACTTCAATGACCTTAATTCCCACTCCTTTTCAACATCCTAATCTTCTGGCTAAATCTTATGAGCCACTTTGAAATCTTTGCTCTTCCTTTCCATTGACTGGCTACAGTCTCCTAGATTTCCAGGGGTGCTCTGCTTCCTTAAATATATAATACTTGCTTTTGGGGGCACTTGGGTCACTTAGTTGGTTATGTGTTTGATTCTTGATTTTGGCTCAGGTCATGATCTCAGGCTTATGAGATTGAGCCCCATGTTGGGCTCTGTGCTGGGCATGGAGCCTGCTGAAGATTTTCTCCCTCCCTCTCCCTTTGCCTCTCCTCCCCTAAAAAAATTAATAAAATACATGCTATTGCATATTACCAAGATCTCTAGTTTCCTTGATTCTTCTCCTCTCTTCCCTACTCCCAGTTTATCAAGCAAAACTGATTCTAGCTAATGTAAGAAAAAAAGGAATTTATCAGACAATAACAGGGAGCTCACAAAACGGGCAAGAAACAAGAAGGCTCGGCATCCTGTACTACAGGTAAAGTAATGAGATAAGGACAGACTGGTTAAACTATGTCACTGCTGGTACTACAGCCCCTGGACCACTGCTCCTAAATTCTTGCTGTTAATTCCTTCCATCAGCCCCCTAGGTAATTAAAATTGTCCCTCATTTTTGTATTACCTCTTTAAGATTCAAAATCCTGATTGGCTGAGCCTGGTTCACAAGGCTGTTGCACGAGAAGACTGGGAGAGGGAAGGTCTAGCCTCTTCAGCTTACTATTGAGAGGACATTGTATTCTGCTAACATACCCAACAGAGAGTCCATCCAAATAGGAAAACTTTTTGGATCTTGAGTGCCAAAAAAGTGAAGAATGAAAAGGAGAGAAAGGAGAAGAAGAGAGAAAAAAAAAAATGAAGGAAAAGGGAAAGGAGGTGGAAGAGGAAGAGGAAAAAGAGGAAGGAGAGACATTCATGGTTGTCTCCTTTAGCCCCCTGCTGGCTTGGGAATGGGGGGCTGTCTACCTAAAGCTGTCTGTTCCAATGTCAGCCTCCTTATTCTCAGTAGATGATCTTGCTTTGTATTTCAAAAATGGTAGCCATAAGGCCCGAACCCCTCGACTTGTTGCTTCTACCTTTAAACATATCTTCAACACTCTCCTTTCCTGCTGTCCTTTTTATTTTAGTAAAAGAGCTAGCTGTTCCTGCTCTTGTTCAGGGCTAATTTTCTCATTTGTATTCATGATATCATCCACTCTTGTGTTCTCCAGGACTTTTTTTCATTAATTAAGCCTTTCTTCTCTCTCTCTCTCCTTAAAAAAATTTTCTTTAAAGTAATCTCTATGCCCAAACCCATGACCCTGAGATCAAGAGTCATGCGCTCCACCAACTGAGCCATCCAGTTGCCACCTGTCTCTTTGTTGAGATTACTTATTAATATCTCTTTTTAATGCCAGACATTGTTGAATACTAGAGATATAAAGATGAATTTGATGAAGTTTCGAAGGAGTTAGTATTTAATAGGGAAAAATAGACACAAAGAATTGGTTGGAGTGCAGTTATTTAATCATAATCAGAATTATTTGTGTAATTTGTTTACATTCTGGTTATCCATTAGAATGTTAACATACCTTTGTTCTCTGCTGTGTCTTCAGCGTCTGGTATATAGTTGGTGCTCAATAAATATTGCATGAATGATGAGAAGTAAGCACAGGGTGCTAGGAATCATGGAGGATGTGTGGTTGGCCCAGCCTAGAGAATGAAAGAAGGAAGGTTGGGGTGGTAGGGGGAGGATGGAGGCTGGGTGTAGAGGAAGCTGGAGGAGCAGCATCTTTAAGATTTAAGGTCAGCAGGGAAAAAATGAGAGTACAGGCAGAGACGGGAGCAGAACAAAGGAGGGAATGAGTAGGAGGTGAGTGGCTTGAGCACTTAGATGCCAAATAGTTATTAACACTTAATATCTATGGAGTGTTTACATACGTATTCTAAGTATTCTGTGAGTAAGTTGTTATTCCCATTGTAGAGAAGAAAAAGAACTTGGATTCTTAGGGAAACTATATAACTTGCACAAGGCCACTTAGCCTATTAACGTTAGAGCAGGGATTTATTTTGAGTTCTTTCTGGCTGCAAAGCCTGGTGTTCCTTAAACCTACCTTGTTATGATGTGGTAGTTCTCAAACTTGGCCCCTCATCAAATCCCCCAAGGAGCTTTGTAAAAATGCAGATTCCGGGCTCTCCCCAGGCTACTGAATCCAGATTTCCAGAGGCAGAGCTTAGAGATATATAGTGTTATCAAGCTCTTGGATGCTTGCCATCCGACTGGCCTGGTCCTGGTTCTCTCATCTGTGAGGATCCCTGCCTTCGGTGTCAAGAGCCAAGTCATTGATTAGACCATGAAGATCTGCAGGGAATGGTGGAGTTTCTGAAGGATTTTAGCTGGGAAGTCATATGATCAGATAACACATTTTTGCACCCCACTGGCAACAATGTGAAGAATGACATTGAAGGTACAAGATTACAAGCAATAAGAACATTTATCTTTAGATTTCTGCCGTAACCGGTTCCTTCCTTTTTGCCCACAAACATTCTCAAGTCTCTCTCTCTTTTTTTTCCTCATAGTCTTGCCAGTCTTTCAATTATGTGGGTTTCCTCTTTTTCCTTGCTGAATTCTTAAAAGAAACAGCTGTACTCAATGCCAGGTCTCAATCAGGTCAAGAAATACTTCGTACTACATACGAAGTACATTACTTCATTACTGCCTCACCTTAAAATCTACCTTCCAGTCCATTGTCCTGTGCTTTCTTCAAGGTCTTCTTTCATTCAATAAATACTGAATGTTATTTGCAAGCTGGTCCTTTCTCAGATTTTGGGTTGAAATGGTAATACCCGAGCTCTAAGAAAGGGATCTAAAGGAATAGAGACAATGGGTCAGTGGCAGAGTAATTAGTCAACAGCTGTCATGTGCCAGCTTGTTCCTGCACCAGTAGCATGAGCAGATGGCTCACGCACAATTAGAAGTCAGAGGAACCTCCATCTGAAGATGAATGGGGGGTCTGATGGAAAATTACTTTGGTTTTGGATAGGCTGAGTTTGAGGAGGTGAGATTTGTAGTAGAAATATAGAACTGTCACTTGGGTGAGAAAAGGCTACAAGTAGCTAACCAAATAGATGTGGTAGGTCACAGCGTGAAGTGATAAGACTCAGTGCGCTTTGCATTAAATTCACAAAATGTTTTTATAATAATTTGTCTCTTTGTAGTTGTTTACATCTTGACGCAAAGTCTTCTGCTAAAGGATGGCAAATATGTCACTGAGGGGTTTAGTTTATCTTGATGTGCTAGAGTTTAAAATGACACAAGGATTCAATTTGACTTTTAGATTTGGATCATAATCGTATGAGAAGCTCCCAAATGGTTGCATTTTAGTAGACTAAAAAAAAAAATACTCTTTTTTTGTATATTTTATGTACTCCTTCCCCTCATTTTCTGTTTTCAATTCAAGTTGTATGTCCTCATTTTATTTTTTCTGTTCATCCTATTTTTCTTTTTATTGCCTTATTCCCTATTAAGTTGTCACCGTAAAGAATGAAAATCAGCCTATTTTGTTTGTTAAAGTTTTGCATCAAATTTTTACTGCTTTTGGTTTGTTTGTTGTCATTATTGTTATGAAATGTTTCCTGAAGCTGGGTAAGCAGAAATATAATCAGACTTGTTTGCAAACCTTCCTGTCTGGATAGAACTCTTCGGTATCATTGCATGACCTATAAATTTTAAGATCCTATGAGGGGAACATATTGAAAATGGGCCATAAAACTGGCCGTAGTTGGGGCAGTTATCTTCAGTAGGAAGCAAAAATTTAGGATGCCTAAGTCCTATTTTATTATGTGCCATTTATTTCATGTAAAGTTAAACAGTTCTTTGTGCTTTTTTTTTTTTTACAGTTATATGCAAGTATTAGGAAACTTATAAACATTTCAGAAATTCAGAGCTTTTTATGAAGAATTACATATATATCAATCTTAAACGTCAACTCTATTATGCGATATTTATAATCCAAGCAATTTTTTCAAAGCAATGAGAAATAGCATGATGTAGTTAAAAGAATAGAATCTTTAAGCCATGCAGAATTGTGCTTGAATCTTCAATTTCCCCCTTACTAGGTATTGGTCAAGTCACTTATCTGACTTTCTAAGCCTCAGTCACCTCATCTATGAGGTGAGGCTATTAACGGCCAGTCCAGATGATTTTTTTTTTTAAAGGTTTTTATTTATTTATTTGACAGAGGGAGAGAGATCACAAGCAGGCAGAGAGGCAGGCAGAGAGAGGGGGAAGCAGGTTCCCCGCTGAGCAGAGAGCCCGATGCAGGGCTCGATCCCAGGACCCTGAGATCATGACCTGAGCCGAAGGCAGAGGCTTTAACCCACTGAGCCACCCAGGTGCCCCCAGATGATTTTTGTGAGAAATAGGAACAGCAGCTCCCATCTAATGAGCATTTCTATGAGCCACGGGCAGTGCATACATTGTCTCTCTTAATCCTCACAGCGGCCTTGCAAGGTAGCTACTATTATTATTATCATTATCGTTATCCCAACATTATAGATAGATGCGGCAACTAAGACTTAGGGAGATTTGGTAATTTGCTAAGACTACCAAAGTTACCAAATTTGGTCATTTCCTAAGAGTTTGAGTATTCAAGGTGCCTGGGTGGCCCAGTTAGTTAAAAATCAGACTCTTGATCTCAGCTCAGGTCTTGATCTCAGGGTTGCAGGGTCGTGAGTGTAAGCCCCGCGTTGGGCTCCATGCTGGGTGTGGAGCCTACTTGGTTTTAGTTTTGGCTGTTTTGGGGGGGATGCAATCAGTTTTGTCTGACTTCAGAACTTCAACTTTTTAAAAAATATATTAATCACATTTTTAAAAAAGATTTTATTTATTTATTTGTCAGAGAGAGAGCAAATGGGGCGGGTGGGCAGCAGGCAGAGGGGGAAGCAGGCTCCCCCTTGAACAAGGAACCCGAAGTGGGACTCGATCCCAGGACGCCAGGATCATGACCTGAGCCGAAGGCAGATGCTTAACTGACTGAGCCACTCAGGCATCTCCAGAATTTTAATTTTTTTTTTTTATATTTTATTTATTTATTTTGACACACAGAGAGATCGCAAGTAGGCAGAGAGGCAGGCAGAGAGAGGGGGAAGCAGGCTCCCTGCTGAGCAGAGAGCCCGATGTGGGCTCGATCCCAGGACCCTGAGATCATGACCTGAGCCGAAGGCAGAAGCCCAACCCACTGAGCCACCCAGGCGCCCCACAGAATTTTAATTTTT
>CM053618.1:52464572-52484761 GCA_028646535.1 Procyon lotor
GGCGGGCGGCGGGCGGGAGCCCGGTCGGCCCGCGGTGGCGCCGCCGCGCTGCGTGCGCGCGGTGCGGGCACATGTCTCGGGGGGAGGGGAGAGGCCCGAGGGCCCGGGGCGGGCGCGCTTTGGCGGCGCTGGGCCGCGGTATTGTGCAAGGAGCGCAGGGGCTCGGCGTGACGTCACTTCCGGCGGGAGGGGCCGGGCGGGGAGAGCGGGGCGGAAGATCAGTACAATGCGGCCGCGGGGAACGCGGGCCCGGGTGGGGGAGGGGCGGGGAGGGCGCGCGAGCCGGGCCGGCCCCTCCCCCCTTCCTGAACTCTCTTCGGGATACACGTGGGCTCGGGGCCTGGGCCGCGCTGGGCTCCGGGAGCTTTCTCGAACCTTCGAGTAGGCTGGCAAAATTAGGAATGTCTTTGGACTGCGTCATTAACTCCGGGCCGGTTCCAAGCTGATTGTTCTTTGAATTCGCGTTGGATCCGTGGATTGAAAACGTTTACGAAAAAGAACGGGAGAGTCGGGCTTTTTGTGTTCACGAGCAGGAGGGGGATTTTTTTTTTTTCCCCCGTGGTGTCGCGGCTTGGTCCCTTATGTTAGGGGTGTTGTGTGTTATAGGAGACGGCAAAACAGAGCAGAAAGGCGGAGATAAAAAGAGAGGGGTGAAAAGACCTCGAGAAGATCATGGCCGTGGATATTTTGAGTACATCGAAGAGAACAAGTATAGCAGGTAGAGGATGCCGATCTAGTTTTGCCCGTCCCCGTTCTTTTTTTGGGTAGGAAAAGCTGAATCAGGAGACAATTCTGTCTTTCAGAGCCAAATCTCCTCAGCCACCTGTTGAAGAAGAAGATGAGCACTTCGATGACACAGTGGTTTGTCTTGATACTTGTAAGTGAAGCTGTTTCTTCCCTTCCCTCCCCCAGTTACTAACTGGCGATTTGGGGTCCACAATGTCGGAGTACTTAACGCAGGGTGTTGAACTTCAAAGCAGAAAACTTAGCGTAAACCGTTGCTCTTAAAAGCAGGGAGATGACGATGGGCTGTATCAGATTCTGGTAGCTTAAATATGCAGTACAGGATCAGTTGTGTCCTATTGATAATTTTACAGGCTCCAGCAATTTGGTGGTATTTTTTATATGACTAGAAAGTTCTCGTTTGTAGGAATGTGAAATTAATGCCAATTTTTGGTTTAGTTAGCTAATGGAAACTTGTAAGACTACCTGTAACTTGTCCTTAGAGGCTCCTACGATACAGTAATTTCGTGCTTTTTTGGTAGAATTATATTAAGTGAGCTATTTGGGCTAGTTAAGTATGTATTAATGACTTTACCCATTAGCACACAAGTATATTCCCTATTCTAAAAGATTGTAATATTACTTTTTCAATAACTGCTCTTTTGTTCTCAATTCCAGTTCAGTAGCTGCTGCTTTAACATAAGTTGATTTCTTCCAAAGACCTGGGGCAGCAGCAGTGGGCTATCACTGGGCTACTAGCTTTCTTCAGCAGCGAATGGTATCAATGGCAGCGCTGTAAACACTGCTACTTTACCCAGTTGGGTTGCAATTGAGTATGAGGAAGTATTGCAAACCTCTAAATGGGCCTTGGCTGTCAGATGTGTGATTTTGGATAAAACCGTTTTGTTGGTTTAGTATTTGATCAGAATTCACAATTCTTTTCACTTTGATAGACAAAACAAAGCGCAGAAATAATTGCTTGAGGAGTAGGTGGTAAGATGCAAACCTGCCCCATAGATCTAGGGAGTTAAAGTTTCGATTCCTATGTTTTTGGATATACAAACAAGTTCGCTTAATCAGATTTGTGAGAATGTAAATGTTAACTCTTAATTTCTTATTAAATATGCATTACAGGTAGTTGAGCTAAGGGAGTCTTTAGAAGAAAACTGCACACGGAAAAATAGTTGATTCGGGAGTTTTATTTTAAATAGTTTCGGTTGCTTAAATACAAACTAAGTCGGAATTGACAAGATAGTGAAGCGGTGATTCCAGAAGTTAACACAACTATCAAAGTAGATGGTCTTTTAGCTGATTACCTAGGAATGTCAACTCATTTATTGCTACCTATATTGGGTTCAAACACAATTTTGAATCAAATTCTAGCAGTGATCAGGAATTTTAGAGCAAAGCCGATTTAAGGAGGATTCCAAACTGTAGATCTAATTTCCTTTCATCAGTAAAAACTTAGGAAAACAGCCTTTTAATTTGAGGTGAGAACTCCCAAGAAGGTGCATGCTAATGAGCCACTGACCCAAAGATAGCTAGGTTAAAGACCTATCTTGCGGATTTGGGTAATCCGGGGAGTGGATAATCCCCCATTGTTATTGACCAACCAGCAAGCCTGGGGAAAAGGGACCTAAACTTAATATTAAGTGTTAGACAACCAGGTTTGCACTTGGCTAGGTTGAGGCTGCCTCCTTCACAAGTCTGAGAAGGAATTGAGGATCTAGAGCCCCTGTAAAGTTACAAAGTGCAGAATCAACAGCTCATACTCCTGTATTTTAAAATACGTGGTCATGGCCTCCCTTCAGTTTTTTTGTGGCACTGGTAAATTCTACCTGGTTCTGGCATACTTCACTTTGATTTCCTGCTATCCTCTACTGCTTGCCTCTAAATCAAGGTAAAGAGCAGAGCAGGTATGTATCACATGTCACATTGTCTTGATTATTTTATATACTTAAAATACACGTTAAACCTTGGTGTTTTTGGTTTTGTAGGCAGTTTACACTTCAGTTCCTAATTTGGTGGGAGTGGGGCGTAAAGTGAAGATCAGAACAGCAGCATGATTTGTAGAAGCAGTGTGTTCATGCAGCTTTAGGAATTATGCAAGAACGTAATAACCAGGTTTTGTCTACGTAGCAGATGTATTTACGTTGGATGTCAAAAGAAATAATATGGTATTTGATATAATTGCAGATAATTGTGATCTACATTTTAAGATATCAAGAGACCGTCTCAGTGCTTCTTCCCTCACTATGGAGAGTTTTGCTTTTCTTTGGGCCGGAGGAAGGGCATCTTATGGTGTGTCAAAAGGCAAAGTCTGTTTTGAGATGAAGGTAAATGCAGTTTTGTGATTTTTTTTTTTTCCTTTTCTTTTTTTTAAAGAACCTTTGTGAGTTTCCATCTGCTTGACCACTTTGGGTCTCAGTGGAACTTAACCTTTGAAGTTTCTGTGGATTAGAAGAGGGGCTTGGAAAACCTATTTTATAACAGTTCACCATATCTGTTAAATCAGAAATAATGTGTTGTAGAGTCAGCCTATTTTTATTTAGGGTGCTCCTTTTTTTATCAGGCTCTTGAAAGGCCCACGAAGGGTTTAAAAATAATTTGGTCAGGCTTCAAGTTTTGTTCCAGAGCCAAACACGTTGAATGTATATTTTAATTGGTATTGAGTCAAGAGTCTGTAATTCTAAACATTAACTGTTCTTTTAAATGTGAGTCAACCAAGGACTTGAACCTTTATAGTTTCAAATTCCAAGCTCTTCTGTCAATTTTTTGTTAAAGTTCTTGTCAATGTAGGTGAGAGATGGTGAGGTAGAATGGGTGTCTTTGTATTAGTAGCCAGAGAAGAATTAGCCTACTGCCCAGGTGAAATAAACTAGGGTTCATGGGTTTAATTTTCCTCATACTCATTTATAATTTGATTTTCAGGTTACAGAGAAGATCCCTGTAAGGCATTTATATACAAAAGATATTGACATACATGAAGTTCGGATTGGCTGGTCACTAACCACAAGTGGAATGTTGCTTGGTAAAGTTTCCATTTGAGTAGTATGTGTTCATGTGTGTTTAGGGGTCTGATTTCAGTTAGACTTCAAGGCATTCTAAACCTTCTGCCTGTTTTTTTTAATCTACTTTATTAGTATTTTAGGCATGAACGATACTACTAGCTTGTAGTGTAGGTATCAGGTGACTTGTTGTTTTTTTTCTTTATGATTACTTATTTTATGACCACTGGGTTAAAAATCACTATCCAGTGGTATGCAGTTTTTCAAATAGTTGCATAACCGACCTAGCTCAATTTTCTACATCTATATTAAAGTGTAAGTGGAAGAATGTTAGCTTATATACCCATTTCTCTTGGTTCCCTCCATCTTGATGTTAAAATATCTGGGTCACTGAACCGTTTTGAACAATTTCATGAAAGTTATTTTATTTTCCTAGGTGAAGAAGAATTTTCTTATGGGTATTCTCTTAAAGGAATAAAAACATGCAACTGTGAGACTGAAGATTATGGAGAGAAATTTGATGAAAATGATGTGATTACATGTTTCGCTGTAAGTCAGCTAAATTTCTGTGTTTAAGTAAAATTATTTAGCCTAGGAATTTTTTTAAAGGCATATCGTTAGCCTTCGATGCTACTTTGACTCAGAACTACTTAACTTGAAGGTGACCTAAACTAGTCAGTTTGCTAAGGCAGCGTTGTTTCTCCTTCTAATAGGTTATGTGTGTTTTCTTTATAACTGTTATAAAGCTCCTAACGTTTAATCTAATTATATTTTCCGTAGGGTAAGCTTCATTCCTCTTTAAATTTTGAAGTTTTTTTTAGAAAAAGTTTGAAAGAAGCAGATTAAAACCATTAATTTTTTTCCCACCTGACAGAACTTTGAAAGTGATGAAGTAGAACTCTCCTATGCAAAGAATGGGCAAGATCTTGGCATTGCCTTCAAAATCAGTAAGGAAATTCTTGCTGGAAGGCCACTCTTTCCACATGTTCTCTGCCACAACTGTGCAGTTGAATTTAATTTTGGTCAGAAAGAAAAGCCATATTTCCCAATACCGGAAGATTATACTTTTATCCAGAATGTCCCCTTAGAGGATCGAGTTAGAGGACCAAAGGGGCCTGAAGAGAAGAAGGATTGTGAGGTAAGCAGGTTACTTTTTTCTTAAGCATTTGAAGATTACTTTTATTTGGCAAAAATGACATTTGGAAGATTGGATGATTGCAGTTTCATCCTGCCATGCCCATTGCTGTCAGCCAGTGATTTTTTGCTTAGTACAGGTGTTCTTTTATGTAGTGTTGAGTTTCCAAAAATTCCCTTTGTTTTTAGGACAATGAAAACTTAATATAAATTGGGTTTCTGTGCATTTAGAAAACATGTGTAAGGGATTCCTAGATGGCTCTAGTGGTAAGTGAAATACGATTTCTTTCTGCTGTAGGTTGTTATGATGATTGGCTTGCCAGGAGCTGGGAAAACCACCTGGGTTACTAAACATGCGGCAGAAAATCCTGGTAAATACAACATTCTTGGAACAAACACCATAATGGATAAAATGATGGTGAGTAAAATATTTAGGGTGTGATCTCAGCATTTTAAAAAGACCAGAACGTATTCTAACCTTTTTGCCTGTTGTCTTTATGCATTTTGTTAGTGATTTAGAGGTAGGAGTTTGTCAAAGTCAAGGACGTAAGGTAAACTACCTTATGTGTAAGGTAGAGTGCCTCCCACTGGCGAGGTTTTATTTTTTCTATAAAATTTTTTGAGTTATCAGCAGAGGATCTTGTTACACGGTAAGGTGACCCTTTTCATAATGAGGAAAGACGGTATTTAAATTAGCAAATGTCTGGTGTCCCCATAGATAGATCTAAGCTGGTACTAGAAAAAATAACCATTCACAAATTCAAAGGAGCTGTTTGACTTTTAAAACAGGTGGCAGGGTTTAAGAAGCAGATGGCCGATACAGGAAAACTGAACACACTGTTGCAGAGAGCTCCCCAGTGTCTGGGCAAGTTTATTGAGATTGCTGCCCGTAAGAAGCGAAATTTCATTCTGGATCAGGTAAGCTGTAGCTTCGAGGTTGAAAAAAGGAATGGATTGTTGGGTTTAGTGTGGAGCTAATACGTGGGTTTATACACTTTGTTTTCTAGACAAACGTGTCTGCTGCTGCCCAGAGGAGGAAAATGTGCCTGTTCGCAGGCTTCCAACGAAAAGCTGTTGTAGTTTGCCCGAAAGATGAAGACTACAAGCAGAGAACACAGAAGAAAGCAGAAGTCGAGGGAAAAGACCTACCAGAACATGCAGTCCTCAAAATGAAAGGTGTGGAATTTGGTTCTGTTGTCGTGGTAAATCTTAGGCGATTCGTGTTTGTAAACTTCAGTGAAGTCACCTGCCCGCAGTACTGTTGGGACGAGTCACGCTCATTCACCTAAATGAATGTTTGGTTTATTTGTGATTCTAGGAAGATCTGTTGATAAACCAGGAGTAGACAGCGTAGTGTCGTTTCAAAGAACGAAAGCCACTCGAGTTTGGGCTTCAGGGTTGTGGAGTCGTGGGGTTTTAAGCTCATCTGACCTTACTCCTTGTAGGAAACTTCACGCTGCCCGAGGTAGCTGAGTGCTTTGATGAAATAACCTATGTTGAACTGCAGAAGGAGGAAGCCCAAAAACTTTTGGAGCAATACAAGGAAGAAAGCAAAAAGGCTCTTCCGCCAGAAAAGAAACAGAACACTGGCTCAAAGAAGAGCAATAAAAATAAGAGTGGCAAGAACCAGTTCAACAGAGGCGGCGGCCACAGAGGCCGTGGTGGCTTCAACATGCGTGGTGGCAACTTCCGAGGAGGAGGTAAGTGTGCTGGGAGTGTGGGCCTTAATTTGCTTCGGGCTTGAAACAAGCGATGAGAACCTAGTAGTTCGGAGTCTGTGTGTAGTTTAGCGGAGTTTGACCTCGGACGGTTGGCTCCTATTGATCCTGCTGCCCTAGGAACTGGTTTAAAATCTTGTGACTTGATAAAAACACGGAGGTTATGTGAGTCATTACTGTCTTCAAAAGTGACTTTTCCCTTACAGTGAAGGACTGGTCCGGAGGATCCTGTAATTATGTGTGTAAATGAGGCACTACATGCCTTAAACTAAGCAAGTGTCTTGTTTGTAGCTCCTGGGAACCGCGGCGGCTATAACAGGAGGGGCAACATGCCGCAGAGAGGTGGCGGCGGCGGCGGCAGCGGCGGCATCGGCTACCCCTACCCGCGGGGCCCCGTCTTTCCCAGCCGAGGCGGTTACTCCAACAGAGGGAATTACAACAGAGGTGGAATGCCCAACAGAGGGAACTACAACCAGGTAACGATTCCAGGCTCTCTGGGCACTGAGGGTTCGCAAGGTTTAGTCTGGAAGGTTGTGGGCTTGCATCACAAGCCTCAGACAGCGCAGTCTGTCTGTCAGTGATGTTGTTAGAATGGAGACGTAGGGTGAGGCCCACTGACTTTTGATTTTTCAGGCCAACTAGTTTTGAGTCAGGTGAGGATGCCTTAGAGGAATAAGTTGTACACCTGAGCACAGAAGCAGAGGGCCCCGGAGCTTCCTCACTGCTAGCAGCTCATCCATCCTGTGCTCCTGCCTCCCCCGCGTACGGACCTGACCGGCTGTGCTGGACTTCTTAATGATGTCTTTCTCTCCTCCCCTCCCCCCAGAACTTCAGAGGACGAGGAAACAATCGTGGCTACAAAAATCAATCTCAGGGCTACAACCAGTGGCAGCAGGGTGTAAGTAATTTCTTAATGTGCTATGGACATTAATCGTACTTTAAGTTCATAAAGAGTCAGTCTTGAAAAACTTGGTCCAGGGATTGGAGTGTTTATAAGTGTTACAGGGCAAGGTGTGAATGTATATAGGTGGAATTCGCTGTAATTTAATGTTATGGTAAAATATTCTCTAATACAGATGGTTCTTTTTATTGCTAGCTTTAATGGTATAAACTAACCAAGTCATGATGTGTTTCCTTTTGTAATGTGTTTATTGATAATAATGGGATATTAATACTAACTAAATCTGGTTTGGTAGAAATCAGAGGTATGACAAGTATAAATTTGTTTCCAGCAATTACTCTGAATTAGATTGTCATTTCCTAAAAGCAGTTTGAGTGGCTTATTGATGTTTTTTTCTTTAAAAAAAAAATTTTCTCTTACAGCAATTCTGGGGTCAGAAGCCATGGAGTCAGCATTATCACCAAGGATATTATTGAATACCCAAATAAAACGAACTGATACATATTTCTCCAAAACCTTCACAAGAAGTCGACTGTTTTCTTTAGTAGGCTAACTTTTTAAACATTCCACAAGAGGAAGTGCCTGCGGGTTCCTTTTTTAGAAGCTTTGTGGGTTGATTTTTTTTCTTTTCTTTTTTGTACATTTTTAATTGCAGTTTTAAAGTGAATCGTAAGAGAACCTCAGCATTGTGCACGATAAGAGAATGTGTCAGTATTTCAGGGTTCTACATTTTATCTGTAAAATGTGACTTTTTTTTTTATCACAACAAAAGTAAAATGTTGCTTTGTACCTGGTGTCTTTTATTAAGAATTTACTCCCCCCATTTCTCACAGAGATAACAGTCGGGAGTCATTGTCACAATATAATAGAAATGTTAGCAACCAGATTCATGTAAGGACTAAGTCGTCCTCATGAATTGCCTAAGACTCTGTATGCTCGCAGTACACTCCATCCTCTCTGTAGTTGGCTGAGTAGCGGAGGGGGAAAGCTTCAGCTCTAGTTTCCGACAATAACTGGGAAGGTTTTTTCTTTTTTAAGTAACAATGGAATTGGCATAATTGGGAATGAAGATAAAACTTGGAACCGAGATAGAGAAGATGGAGTGTATGTAGAAGGGCTGTTAAAAATGTAAAACTTGGTTGCATTCTTTGTGGAGGCTCAAACTTGTGAAGGTTCAATACCATACTTTTTCCATTTGTTCTGCATTTTGATTCTGAAAAGAAAGCTGGCTTTGCCCATTTCTTATTAAAAAAACTTGTTGTAAATCCAGTTGTCTAATGGGATCTATATGAAGTTAGCTATGTCTGTATGCCCTTCTCCCACAAAATACTGTATAACTAGTGTGCTTGTAGTAGTTTACTCCACCATCTTTGTAAGCTAATGACATTGTGAGTCACCCATTTATATCTTAATTTTTAATCATGTCAGTTCTTGAATGGGTATCTCCTTAGCCTGCTGATTTCTTTTTCTTTCTAAAGAAAGTGGGTGGAGAAATTAATTTAGACGTTTGTTTGCAATAAAAAGAATTCATTTTACTCTCGTTTTGGGATTCTCGCCATCAAGGTTCAAAATCCCTTTATAAAACTCCCAAGAGGAGAAAATTTAAGTGTGTGCTTTCTGGACAGCTTATTCTTTATACTCTGTACTTGGAACATTTAGGTTTTAAAAACTTAAATGTATACTGACAATTGACTTCGAATTATGAAGTAAAGTTGAATTCTTCCTTCCCCTCCCCCCCAGATGACTTAACATTTTAATGAGGGGAAATGGTGTACTGGCTGGGAGAAGTTAACACTCCGTTTACCATCTTTACCAGATGCTAATGGCTGTCCTCAACCGAGTATCTTATACGCACGTATCTAATACATGAAACTCTGGGAACCGATGCTTTTAGAAGCCATCATGTGAGCCAGTCATTGATTTCACTACTACACAACACTGCTAACTTAACCGTAGCTATGTGACGACATTTAGATCCCCTAATCGTAATTCTATTGGGTTTGCACAGAACACTTAATCTTAAAGGACCCTCACTGATGTGAAGTGAGGAATCAATCAGGAGTCAAACTGTAGAACTAAAACTTGACTTCAGTCTAGAGTTTTGTTGATGTTTTAGGTTCTGGTCAGTTTAGGTTTTGTCTATATTTGTTTGCTTAGATTTTTGTTTTCAGCCATTTTAAAATCAGATCTTTTAACTACTTCATACTCCTAGGAATTTTGCTACAAGCTGAGCTGGAGTTGAGTTTTAGGTGGTGGTGTAGGTTTAGTTGATTAAGTTTTGGGACCAGAGGCTGATCCTGTAATTATCGCAAGGTACCAGGTAGTGTCTTGAGGGCTTTTGTTTTTTTAGCAGTTAGTTCATGCATTTTTCAGTATACATTCTAATTACCAGGATTGCATAGACCTACCCAGGGGAAAAAGTTCAACCTTTGTTGCTAATCAGTGTTTTAGGTACCTTTGGAGAATCTTGGGTATATCTTTTAGCTTGTAAGCAGTTCATATTCTGATAATTGCAATGGGAGAATAATGGCCAAATAAAACTTTTCAGTAGACTGTCATGCCTTGTGTAGCCCAGAAAATTTTGGGAAGAAAGGTGGAATAGGTAGAGGTACTGTCCAGGAAAATTAAGATTTCTAGCAGTCTCGAGATTAGAGTTACTATGTAAGGAAAGAAATAACCTTAGTGTTTAAGAAATTCAGAAGATGAGCGTGTAGCAGATAGCAAGTGAGCAAAAGGGAGAAAAATGAGGAATGCCATTTGGCAGACTGAGATCTGTTAGAAACTTGGTGTAGTCTCTGACCCTCTTGCCTATCTCTGTGGCAAGCAAAACACTGAATAAACTAAACAGTTCTGAACAAGTGTCCCCAACTATTCCTGTGAGATTGCTGTTGCTTTAGGTGATTTCCCTAGAAAGTTTTGCGCAGGGAGTTGGACCCGACCATCGGGAGTCAGGTATTGGATCAGATTGTTCAGCTACAGTCGTGTGAAAACAGCACGAATAGAGACAAGTCAGGAAAGGGCAGAAAACACTGCAAGATAGAAAAGAAGTAACTGATGACGTCCTATAGAACCTTTAATTTGTTGCTGGTAGGTTACATCTTGTCACTATCTGGCCTTTGACAGAGGGCTCTGGCTTGGACCCAGGAGGCCAGGACTGCCCTCTGGCCCCGATACCTGGATCTCAGGCACAGGAAGATGCAGTCGTAGAATGAAGCCCGAGTCGGGCCAGTCTGACACTGAAATGACAAAAGAAGCCATATTAAATCCACAAAACAAGAAGCTCAGAAGCTCACGTTGGCCTAGGATAGACCCTGTCCGACAAGGACACTGAAACGAGGTCCTGAGCACTTAACGAGGTGTTGAAGCTTCTTAAATGACCCATTTTATTTGAAAAAGTGCTTAAAATTTTTCCACCTCCTAGAGAGCTTACATTCATGGACAGATTGTTCTGTGTTTACTGTTTGTAGCAGCTGTATGAGTTGAATGGCTCGTTATTCTATGAGGTTAATATAAATCGGTTTTTTAATCCTAGCATCGTTTTATAAGTCCCATCGCACAAATAAAAATGAAGTATTTTCTTAGTTTTTAAGCAGTGGTATAGACTTGTCCCATACACACAGACCTGATGATGTACCTGATAATTTTAAAAAGCCGAAACCAGACTGAGCATCTACTGAGGAAGGCACAGTCCTGACTTTCACAGCCCAAGTCTTAGCTTCTGACAATAGGCATAAATGTGCATCTTAAACAGTTTGTTTCCATAATTTCCTCCGTACGTGTAACCGTAAAATGTCTTTTAAAAAGTGGTTGGAACTTAGAGCAGAGAGTGATTCTCTGCTCCCACCCCCCAGAATATTCCGTGAAATAATTGTGGAAAGATGAAATACAGTTTTTTTTCTAAAGCCATTTTCTCCTACTAAAGTTTTTTTTAAATGGTTCGAATTGAAACTTTGTCGTTCCTGTTTTGGAGGCTCAGAGAAGCTTGGTTTCAGTTGAACCGTTTTTGGTAATAGTAAAAGCAAGGATATGTAGTGTTCCGGCCTTGGCAAGAGGTCGAAGCTGTTACACACAAGCATTAAAGGCTGTTAAGTTAGTACTTTGAGTAAGAATCACCGGCATTAGCTCTCAAAACAGTTTGATTAGTCACTGGAAACCAATCTCTTCAAATGGTTAATTGCCTACATTTAAAACTACAGTACCCGTTTGATATATGGAGCCTTTTGTTTGGACAATTTTTAGATTTGAATCTTTTTTTTGGCCCTATTATGTTCAGCTTCTCCGCTAAAACATGCAGGTGGTGGGTCTCACCAGTTGAGTGCTTTTTATTTCAGTTCTGCCCATTTTTTTTTTTTTAAATACCTAGTTGGTGTTTATGGGTACCATATCAGACAAATACTGAACATCCTTTGTGTAGCTAACTCATGCCGAAGTGAGTGACCTTTTGTCTTACTAATCTTTACTAACCTTCATATTTGAAATAAATCCTTCAGAGTTATTTTGGAAGTGACCTAAAGGTGTGCTGATGGATACAGTGTGTATCTCTAGAGTGTGGGGGTAGGACAAGGAGAAAACCCAGGATCCACAAGTATCTTAACATTCCAAAGTTGAAATTTATGTGTATGTGAAGTCAAGTAGTTGAAATAACTTACCTTAATAGTTTATTTTTACTGTGTTTGGCTAAAAAAACGTATTTTATTTGGTGGTCACATTTGGATTTCAACACGTGGGCAGCTGGAGCCCCCAAAGTGAGTGCTTTTAGGTACGTGGGAGACGTCTTAATAGTTGGCACTTAAAGTAAGGCTATACTGTCCTGTCCTGACTACCCAGCTGACTAAGAATATAGGTGACTGGAGATATTTAATCAGGTTGCCTAAGGAGCTAAATTTAGTCTGTAAGGCTTAGTAGATTGTAAAATATTATGTTCATAACGTTAACCTAGAATTATTTTAAAAATGTGACACCTGTGCATCTCGTGAGGTTACCCTGGGGAATCTGCTGTCCGTGTGGAAAGCTGAGGAAAGACAGGTGTTTGGCACGACGTAGGTAACTGGGGAGTCTCTGCGATTGTCAAGGAGCATTTGTAAGGGAACAAATAGGTAAACTGCTCGGCCAGCAGCAGATCAGGAATCACCGGTTAGGTAGGTTTTTGGGACACGGACCTTAATGATGTGCTTCAATTTGTATTTACTTGATTATTGCCTAGGAATATTCCAGTTTTCTCCCTTCTCGTGCCAGGATTCAACATATATTTGTGTCTTGACAAGAACAGGGGTTTTGCTTTTAAACAAAGCTGGATCTGTGGGTATGAGAAACAATATGCTATAGTCGAAGGTACTGAGGTGATAACCATCCATCTAGGCAAATAGAGGAAGGTCTTCATGGAAAAGTTGACTTTTTCCTTTGCTGGACCATGAGCAACAGCCAGGAGCAACTTCCCCTGGGGCGAGAGCGGCCCGGCCCGCGCCTCTGCAGGTGCTGCGGGGATTAGAGGCTAGGGAGCTCGCCGGCTACCTCGGAGCTTTCCTGCCTTTGCTCTCCCAGCCTGTGGTCTTAGAGGAGGTCAGGTCAGTTTGGGCCGGTAAAGTATTCTGTACTTGGCAAGCGCTCGAGAAGCACATCCACAAATTCGCATCAGCAAAAAGATTAAGAAATAAAAGCCAAGAACGGTGAGATGGCCAGTATAGTCTGCTAACCTGTGACCTAAAAGCTTTGAAGAAACAGGGCGTGCCGAGGGAAGGTGAGGCAGACTTCGTTCCTTCCGAAGAAAGATTGGGGTTTATTTAAGTGGCAAGTAACAGCTATGCAGAGAAGGTGTCCTTACATTTCAGTTGTCTGTAGTTAACGGGAGTGGGAGCATCATGGTCAAGTACAAGAAAAAAGTTCCAAATTAACATATATTTTTTTAAGGTAATAAAGCAAAAAAAAAAAAATGCTGATTTAAATTTCATCTCCTTTTCCTTAGTCTGTCCATGTGAATGTGCTGTGTGGAAGAGTAAAAGGGCCCAACTAAATGTGTTCCAGTGATTCTAATAGGTATTCCAAATTAATTGCTGCTTGTACATTTAACATTTGTTATATTGGGCTTCCAGGATCACCTTGATTAGAACTCCCTTATTTAAAAGGATGGGAAAAGGAAATAACTGGTCACCCAGATTGAGTAGATTGTATAAACAGGGGAAGAGAGGTTTTCTAACTTTCCCTTTGCATACCTGAGATGTGAACTCGTTAGTGGTGGTAAGGTTTAAGCATTTGGCGATCCTCTAGCTTAGGTTTAAGACGATGCAAATGGAGCTGAATCCTTGAAAGATTCTAAAGGTTACATACCTTCTGTTTTAATTTTTTGTAAGACACTCATTTTAATACTTCTCACGTGCAGAGCGTAAATACTTAATATATCTTACTGTAGGAAAACGAGTCTAGGATACTTGTGCCCTTGTGTTTCCCAACCGTCTGCATCTATGCAAAATGCACAGATACTTCCTAGCTTATAAACATTTGGAAACTAGACTGAGAGCCTTTTGAAGAATGAAGACATAGCACATCAACTGTAGGAAGTAAATTGAAATTGTAAAGACAGAAGGAATAAAAAGGCTCCGTGTGTGACCTCTGATGGTGTCTCCAGAGCAAGTAATTTCTCATTGCCCTGAAGTCATTTAAGACTTGCTAAGAAGCTTAGAGGAAGTCTGCTAGTCTTCCCACCACATACTCCAGAATAATGTATCTTGGTGAAATGAGAGGACCTGGCTGCTATACCCATTTGAAATGTAGCTGTCAGGATTTTATACTCAATGAAATAACAGTTCTACTGTGTCAACTAAAAATCTAATGGCTTCTGAAAGAAGCTCAGTTTCAGACCCAAGAGGTAAAAATCCTAACTATTCATTTGAGGGGAAAAAACAAAAAACATAACTAGAACATTTTTTTCAAAAGCTTTGCATTCAGTTGGCAAAGCATAGGTTTCATTTCATATGATTTGTCCTCACGGTCTAAAGGGAAGAAACATTTCTATGGAAACTGATCCATTAAGAAACCAGTATTTGCAGATTATTTACTTTGATTTCCTAAGGGCAGACCATGGAAGGTGGTTGAACAGATATTGTTAACTTGATCTAAACTTTTAAAAAGGGAAGAGTAGAAGCCTCTTAAAAATTCATACCTGCTTATAATGTCACTGGTCGTTTTGTCAAGAGAGGACGACTTGGGGGGGTGGGGTCATCTGTATTCTGGAAAACGAAGTGAGGCAAATGTAGTTGAAAACCACTTGCAACACCTGTGGTGCTCACATTATAACAGCTTCAAAATGTAAAACTTTAAGACTTTGGTAATAAGGTTTTGTCCCCAAAGCTTCCTATTTTAAGAGAAAAAGAGAGCTTATTGCATAAAATAAGCTGTGTAAGATGCTTTGGGTGGTGGAGGATATTGGTATATTGTCCGGATTGAATGACCACTGGACCCTATTTTAAGATGCTTTCAAAAAATATTCTAGAGGACCATTAAAAATCAGAATTCTAGCAACTGCTTTAATTTTTCTACTTAAGATTTTCTGTTTACCCAAGTAAAGTACATATATTAACATGAATTTTAAAGGGGTGCCTTGACCCCCATCACTACAGATTTTTATCTAGGAATAGAAGGATTCAAACCCTATTTGATCCCTAGCTCTTTGCTGAAAAGTGCATAAACAGGAATCCTGAATTTATTATATAGACCTCCTCGCATTATATAATCGAAGCAAAGGGAAACCAGCGATGGAGTAGAGGTACGTAGACTAAAAAGATGCTTGCGAATCAAATAATGGTATTAGGAATAGTTAAAATTTTTTTGTTGCCAAACTCAGTCACTATAAATCACAAGTCCAGAGAAAAGCTTGTAGTTAATTTTAAATTCCCTGAGGTCCTTTTACTGTGATGGAAAAGCCAAGTAGTCAAGGAAAAAAGGGAGGGGCTGAGGGAAGGGGGAAATGCGTAGAGCGCTAGAAAGATGTAACAAAGTATGATAGATAAGCCATGAGAAGTTTTTAAAACTACTAATGACCACAATTCTATTTTAATCAGCTATTTAGCTGGTATCTACTGCTATGTCACCTAGTGTGAAGTTTTGGAATTAATGGAACAAAGCAGCAGTGCAGCCGGCGGCTCCGGAGTGGGTGCGGAAGGTAGGTCCCTCTTCAGTCTGTGATGTGCCGAGCGTGTTTGGGTGAGAGGGGAACCCAGACTCTGTCTCTTTGCGAGTGAACGTTTAGTAATGCGATTCAGCCAACACGCGCGGGCGGTTTCGCACCGGACCCTTGGCTGGCATCGCAAAGGTTAAAACCAACAGTGTTCTTGATGAGACACTTAGGCTCTGCTTGGAGCACAAGTGACCAGTGAAAATGCCAGCTAGTGGCGTGAGAACCTAAATGAGAAGGTGATTCTCCTTTCCAGAGGTTAGTGAGCAGGAGGAGGGCCTGGGAGCAGCGGAGGGAGGCATTAGAAGTGGAATGGGAGAGAGAGGGAGCAGAGGCCGGGGATGCCCAGCAGAGGGGATGGCGCGGAGTTGACGCAGTTTGAGCTCGGAGTTGGGCGGCCCAGTGCAGGTAGGTTGAGCGGAGACTGAAGTGTGAGGTCTGTGCAGAGGCCTTGGGGGGGCTATGCAGTAAGTAGATGGCCTAGGGACCAGCTGTGTTTGTGTGGCCCGGTCATCTCTCAGCGCGCTCTGTAGCCCCTTAATAGTTGGGGAAGAAAATAGGAGGTATTAATAACCATGTAAACTTAAGTGATGTATTTTAAAGTTATCCGAGTAAGTATGTCACCACTTTGTTTTTGTCCAGGTCTCCAATTTATGCAGTCATTCTGCTGTGAAAATGAACTAACCTTGTTATTGATGAAGGCCTTGGAAATTTTTGCCAGCCGAGAGCGAGGTTTCTCTTACTCAGGGTAAGATGTAATCCTAGTGTGGGGGAGAGCTAGGTGGGAATTGAGTGAGCTTCATCCAATTGCCCGATTTTGTACTCTGCATCCACTTGTAAACTGAAGCTGAGAATGTAACAGTTGTTCAAGATCAGGTTTGAGGAGAACTCCACAGGGCTCCCCCTACTCAGGCAGATACGGTGCTGCCTCCTAAAATGGGAGTGACTGGTCAACGTGAGTAACACAGATTGGATTCAACGGACTTGTGTCAGGAGAGTGGACAGGTGGTGTGGTCTTGGAAACTGCCTTTTCCTTTCTAACAAGCTTCCCTAATTAGTGTCCAAGTCCTGCCTTCGGTGGCTCCTAGATGATTAGGATCAATAAAAGCATCTCCGGGCTTGGTGCTTGACGGTGGCATTTGGGGACTCCACAGAGCCTGTGTGCCCCGTCCCTCGTAAGGTCAGCCCAGGAGAGGTGGGCGGAGGGAAAGGGCTCCCCTCCTGGGAGCCCAACTGAGTGCACTCCCCACTGACCCCGTGAAAAGTGATAGATAAAATCTCACGATAGCTTTACCTTCTCTGGTTTACTTAATAGGATCATTAATAATGCCAGAGTCCTGTCTGCTGGTCTTTTGTCATTATTTATCATCTCTTAACCAGGAACACCTCTAGCTTGTTTTGTGTTATATTTAAAAGATTTTCTTGAAACGTAATGTTGACATTAAAACAAAAAAAATTTCATTGCTTTGGAAAGGGAGAGGTTTTTTCCCCTGAATGAATAAATGCTATGGACTTGGTTGGGTGCCTAATTTGCGTTTTTTTAACAGCAGCGGATTGAATTCTAAAGTAATGTGCGTGATTTTGCATCTTGGTTTTGCATCAAACAAGTTCTGAAAAATACTTTCATGCCTACCATGTGTCTATTTAAAGTCCACTTAAAAAACTTGAAACACTGCATACGTCCAGAAACATTTAGAGCATTTAAAAACAATCTTTACTTTTGGGGGAGATGACCTACCTGTTCTGAGAAATGGAAGAATAGGGTCAAGCAGGGAGTACATTTTTAAAAACAGCAGTTTGTAAAGTCAAAAAAAATCCGTTAGTGTTAAGGCACAGACTTGAGAAACCGGGAAGTACTGCATTTTTAACAGGGTGCGGTAATACAGCGGTGACTTCTGTTTTTAAGGTGAGTTTGAAAATCCAGCCGGGAGAGCTTCTTTCTACACTCTGTTCTGTGCACTAAGGCGGACAAGTCCACTAGATGCTTTCCTGGCAGTAGATCGAAGGCCAGAGCCAGTGTGTGGGCATTCACACAAGTGTTTAAAAAAAAATGAAACTACAACACACACATCTTTTATTTTACTTGAAAGTCTGGTGGTACATACACATGAGGTTGACCAGTTGCCCTCCATCTTGTTCACACGATGCCACGGAGCTGCCTCCAGGCTTTCAGGGGCTGAGACCCTGCTCAACTGCCGCTCTTGCTTTGTTTTCTCTCAGGATCAAGGCGGGTATTTTCATACAGAATCTTATTTTTAATTCCATCTCTGGCAATTCTTTCCTGGATTCTTAGCTTTGCATGATTATACCTACAATGGAACCTTATAAGAAAAGAACACAACTGAGTCATTTTTAATAGAATGTTCCTCTAGAAATCATTTTGAAATTTGTAGTAACAAAATCTAAAATGTTTACAGATGGTCAGCCCAAGACTGAAAATACAACCATTCTAACTTGGAGGGCTATTTTAGAGTGGTTCACTGTCAAAAATGATAAGTTACTAAGGTAGGTTTTACATAAAGTGAGGCTTGTAGTCCCCTCTGGCTTAGTTTTACTTGTACAATCTCCTCCAGTGGAACCACATATATGTATGGCTCTGGGATCTGGCTTCTTTGGTCAGAAGAACACAGATTCGTGTACATGTTTTGTCAGTTGTGAACACACTCTGCAAGGAGCCTTTTCAGATGTTACGTCATGAGTAGAAAATGAGCATCAGGGTGACCAGAAAGGTTGAGGCCTTCTAAAATTAGAAATCATAACTTGGTATTGATGGAATCAATGTGTCTACATATACGCATCCCAGCAGTATATCATTTTGTAAGGCAAGTTTCCGTTACAATTAAAAAACAAAAAACCCACAAAACATTCCTCACTGAGGGGGTGGGAGTCTTCCAGTGACAGATTGCTTGAAAAGAGCATGTGCTTGAAATAGATCAATCTATCATGATCCTGGATCTTCTTGAATTACTTGGTTACACATACCAGCATCCTAAAGTCACCAAGATAAATCCTCCAAATCCAACATCACACGATCTTCTAATCCTACCTGTCAAAAAGCATAACCACCATAATTAAATTCTATATTACATACTAGTCCATTTAGAAAATGTATTCATCATGCATGGAGAAAAACAGATACTCACTAGTTAACAAAAAATGTCCAAGGCCAGCCACAACAGATCCTAATGAACCATATAATACCGAATCCCGTGCACAGGGAGTGTTTTCAACATCTAAAATTCCTAGGAGCTTAAACGGCTAGGATAAAATAGAAAAGAACTTGGATTGAACAAGTAAATACTTTATTGGTTTGGCAAAGATTAGAGTATGTGCTAGGTGATAACCATGAATCTTTTGTTTTACTATCTTTGGTCATCCGGGCTTTTTGGCCTGCGATCTGAATCTTTTAAGTGGGAAACTGAGAATCTGACCAGAAAACCCTGTAACAACAGGGCAACTTAAACCAATTAAATTATGGTGTTAATACTGTGAAATTTACTGATCGGTCTGGGAGTAACAGCACATGCCATTTTATGAGGTCTTTGTAAACATCTGGATGAAATGATCTGGGAATCTGGCTATCACTGAAATTAAAAAGCACCCCAGTTCTTCCAATTGGGGATGCATAAAATGGGAAAAGCAGAATTCTAACCAGGTTTGCTTAAATCTCCATGGCCCTCCCAAGAAAGGCATCAGGCTAGGTGATAAGTTCAAGTGCTAAAATGAATGATTATGACATTCTTTCTCTATAGTTTTCATGGGATTTATGGACTTGATTTTCCTGATAAAAGATACTGGCAGCTTAAGCTCCATGTTTTAATGCGCGTGTCAAATGGAACTCCACTCTAGGGGTCTGGAAGGGCAGAACACACTTTTAAAGTCACACTTGTTTCATTGTGGCATTCCTGTAAATAAAGACTTAGAAGGCTTAAATGAAACTTTGCTAAAACTTGATTTAGTGTGCAACAGGATTTTATGCTAAAACGGGAGGATTGTGTAGGATGAGGGGACACCTAGAGAGTAACGTAAAGGGAAAGGAACCCGGAAAAGGAAAGTCCGATTACAGGCTGGATTACGAAGGATGTTCTTGATTGTATTTTCTCCTGTTTGCTTCTTTTTGCTGGCCACAAAAGACCCAAGTGTGATTTGGTTCATAATAAAGCAAAAATTATATACTTCCTTGATTATTCCATTCCATTTTTTTTTTCAACTTTAGTCTCTCCCTGTCCCCCTGACACACCCCCCTAACGTTACTTGGGGGACAGAGCAGGTGCAGACTCATTGCTGCAGACGTTTAAGAGGTTGAGGGACTTAATTCTGCTGCTAGGTTATTTCACTTCATTTAGAAAAAAACTCAGGGCAAGAAACAGCTCAAAAGCCAAGTGGAACATAGTCCTGGCAGGCGGGAGAGTTGGGAGCCATCTGCAGAGGACTGGACTCCACATCGCAGCCCAGGGCTAATGCCCCCACCTTCAAAGGAGGCTGCTTTGGGAAGGCCGGGGTGGTGGTGAGCACCCATTTTAGGTCTTCGCGAGTAG